>CAUYQG010068311.1:0-17494 GCA_963574415.1 Tarsius wallacei
ATTGCTTATATATCTCTATAACTGGGGGCTGTGAACTTGTGCATTAGAAGATTTTATCCATGAGTTGCACAAAGGCCTCAACTGAATGCAAATCCCTTTAGAGCAGAGCTGTTTGCTTTTGCTGAGGCAGATTTCCTTGTCGGAATGTCAGCTTTAGCTTGCTGCTCTGGCTTTTAGTTTTTTCTATAGTCTCATCTCCAGGAGACCACTTACTCTCTAAAAAGGCCAGCAATTCATTTAAAAAGAAAGTTCATTACAGATTATCCAGCATTTCTCACTGTTTTGTACTGGGCAATTTTCCAGACTTTTCAGCTTTCAACCTTGCCAGAAATAAAAATCCATTCATTTTCTTTTTATGTGTTCCTTTCTCATATTTTTTCCTTGCTTCCTTCCTTTTTGTTTTTTTGCTATTAAACAGGTTTTTGTTAAAAATAAAACTGATGTGTATGTATACTTTAGATATCGTAAGTTTATTTTTTTAATTAAAAATAAATTACAAACATGCCAAAGCAGAGAATCTGGGGTTATTTTTATTTTTTGAGATGGGGTCTCACTGTGCTGCCCAGACTGCTCTCAAACTTGTGGGCCCAAGTAATCTTTCCACCTCCTGAAGCACTAGGACTACAAGCATGCTCCACCTTGCCATTTATTTTATTGTTTTATTATGTTTTTTAGAGGCCCTGTTGTCCTGGCTGGCCTCAGATCCCCAGGCTCAAGAAATCTTCCTGCTTAGCCTCCTGAGAAGCTAGAATTACAGGCGCATGCCACCATGCCTAGCTCTTTCCCATTTTCTCTGAACTAGAAGTCACAAGTTTGTCCCATGTCACGGGAGAGCCTTTAATTTCATCAAACCAAATAATTAAAAAGTCACAGTAATTAATATTTTTAAAATTCAAATCCAAAATAAGGTGATTCTGTACTATAACTGTCTTTAAAAGCATACCAAACTTACATACCATTACATTTTTACATATAGTTAAACCACAAATTCTGCATCTTTTACAAAGTTATAAAAGCACATTAAAACTCAAAGAATAAAGGCTCCAGCCACTTTAAATGACAGTTTACCATTAAGGATGAACCCTTTACATCTCATGTGTGAAACAGGAATGGTGTGACACCCAGAGACATCTGTGACACTTCATTCAAGTTCCCCACACCTGTGCTAAGTTGCATCTGCCAGCTAAAGCCTGTTAAAGGAGAGAAGCCCCAATAGATTAGACGAACAGTCCCTGTTACAGCACACCAATGGGTCTTCAAGACAGCAGATGTGACTGTGGGTTTTCTAAATTATAGAGGAAATATGCCATAATTTAGTACACCGTGAAAAAAAATAAATACATAAACTATATAGGACAGATTCCTAAATGCGTACCAACTAACTTGAGAACACACTATGATCATTTACTCAATAAGCTATGTTTAATTTTAAGAAAAAGAAAATGTTTATCTTCTTGGTATTTTATATCCTTATATTTTGGATATTTAGGTATATAGGGAACATAATTACCAGCTTTTCATATCTTGACATAAATACACATTACCTGTTTTTCCTCATATGTCAAAAAAGTATGTTATAAAAGTGACAACTGTTTAACAGAGTTGGCAAAGTTGCTTTCCTTGGTTCAGGAATGCCTAAAATCTGGCCAGGTAAGGGGCTCACATCTGTAGTCCCAGTGCTTTGGGAGGCTGAGATGGGGGCATCGCTTGAGTCCAAGAGGTTGAGGTCACAGTGGAGCTATTACCATTGCAACAAAGTAAGACTCTGTCTCAAAAAAAAAAAATAAAAAAGATCTCCCAAAAGAATGCCTAACATCTTGTGTGAATGCCCCCAAACTGGGGAAAAGAAACAATGTGCTATTCAGGGATCACAAAACTGTGCTAGGGGCAGCACTTTTTTGTGGGTTTTTTTGTCCCCCCCTTGGTTTTTTTTGGTTTTGTTTTATTTTTAGGGGTGGGATTTTTAAATGAGGGCTTTCCTGAAAATTATTTTCAAAAATTTTTACCTTAAACAATTCTTAATGATCAGTGAAAGAATAATCATCACAATATGCTTTCATTTGATTCAGAAGGTAAAGATATTAGTTATAATGGCTCAGATGATCAAATTATAAACCATTCATTCTCCTGCTGCCAGCCTCTTGACAGTTTAATATACATGTTAGCTACTGAGCCCCAAGATAGGAACCCACACAGCATATAAAATCAGTACACTGTAAGTTAAATTAACAAGTCAGATGTAGAATAAACTACAAACTTGATACTGATCAATTATGCCCCAAGTAGAGCAATCAAGAAATGCTATCTTCCCAAGTAAGCCTGTTGACCTGGAAGGATGAGAAACGACACTCTGGGTGATCTTACTCCTTCTCATCTTGCTGATAACACTAACAGAATGTGTCAGCTGGAATGAGCCATATAATATAAACACACAGGGAAGGAGAAGCCAGCCAGGCCCCACAATGAAAGACGGGAGTGAAAGCAGAGGAGAGATGACATTCCAAAGAGTGAGAAAAAGCAAGGTGGGAAGGTGGTCTTTTAAATGAGCCATCACACGCTTACCCCTTTCAAAGAAGGACATAAAGTCTCTGTAAGATCAGAAAACCAGAAGGAAAACATTCGTCAAGTTCGGCATAGGAAAGGAAATCTATATCTCGCTTTGTCATGCCTGAGCCAACTCCATTCCTTCAAAAGCATGTATTGTTACTTGAGAAAATGATAATGTGCTCTGAGACCCAGAAGGGGCAGCTTTTGAGTCATGTTGACAGATAGCCTCAAGCTCTATGTGGTGGTACAAGGGTCTGATCATAACCACCGTTTTATCTCTGTGACTAGCAGGCAATGAAGTCACAATGCATACATGGAAAGGCTGGTTTATGGAGCTGTGCACAGTGCCAAACAGCTGCCCGAGTGTTCCTTCAGTAAACTTGACTATGCAAACCTGCCACAGGGTGCTCAGAAACAGGGCAAAGTGACTAACTCACAGATTGTAGAAATCCAGCCTTGACTTCTATTATACCTTGTTTATAACAACAGCCCTACTTTCTAGGGTGTGAATTTTAGCTGTAAGGATTAAATAAATTAATATATGTAAAATGCTAAAAACGGTGCTAGATTTATACCATTCCATAACTTTTAATAGACTCTTTCTCACTTAATAGACTCTTTGATTTTCTGACTTCTACATTATCACTTATCAACTTGTAAAGTTTTGTATATTTTTTTACAAGTCTCTATCTCAACCATTTTGATATAAACTTCTTCTCCCACAGTAAATGGAAAATTTGGTGTTTTATGTGCATATTTTAAAAGGAATATCAGAATGAAGGCAAACTATAACAGCAGACCTGCCAGAATAAAATATATAATTTTTTTCTAATATATATAATAGAAAATCTAGCAAAAATATGTAATAGAATAATTGCTCTCAAATGGTCACAAAGAAAATTGAGCCAAAATTTCACATGGTAGCAAAATTTTAACCATACAGATTATACAGATTTTCTACATTATATTCATTTGAGTATAGTACATAGCATTCCACTTCTTTTGAAAAAAAAGGTTGTATATCTCTGTGATGCTTCCCATGTACCAGGTTTCTTTTGTTTTAGACGTTATTTTGAAACAATTGTACACATACAGAAGAGCTGCAGACAATACTGAGAGCTCCTGAGACCCTTCATCTACTTGTCCTAGTTAACCATGGCACACCTATCAAAAACCAAGAAGTTAACATGAGTCCAACAGCACTAACTAAAACACAAATGGATTCTGATTTCTCTGGTTTTTCCACTGACGTCCTTCTGTGCCAGGGTCCAGCTCTGGTGCCACACTGAATTCAGTCGTCATCTCCTTAGCCTCTCTTACTCTATGAGAGCTTTGTACTCCTTTGTCTTCCATGATTTGGAAACTTTTGAAGAGTACCAGTCAATTACTTTGTCTCCCTGATGTTTTCTCAGAGTTAGACTAAAGCTGTGGAATTGGGAAAAGAATACCACAGAGATGAAGTACCTCTCTCACCTTCATGTCCGGGGATACGTTGATCAATATATGTCTTACCACTGGTGTTGCCAACCTTGGGCACACACAAGGTAGTGTCTACCATGTTTCTCCCCTATAAAATTAACTTTTCCCTTTTCCATGCATTGTAGTTGTTTAGCAATGATTCTCTATGTTGCAGAAGAGAAAAATCTCTTTTCTCACCCATTCCTAGGTTCATGGCTGCAGCCTCTATAGCAAGAGACAGAAGAACAAGAGAAAAGCACACAAATTTATTTCGTGTAAGTTGGATGTGACGTGGGAGCCTTCAGAAATGAGAACCCAAAGAGACAGGGTAACCTGCATCTTTTTTTTTTTTTTTTTGGAGATGGAGTCTCACTCTGTCACCCAGGCTGGAGTGCAGTGGCTTGCTCACGGCCACCCCAGTGTCGACCCACTGGGCTCAGGTGATCCTTCTGCCTCAACCTTTCAAGTAACCAGAATTACAGGTGTGCACTATCACTCCTGGCTAATTTTTTTGATTTACTGTAGAGCTGAGGTCTTGCCAAGTTGCCCAGGCTGGTCTCAAACCCATGGGCTCAGGCAATCCTCTCACCTCGGGCTGCCAAAGTGCTAGAATTACAGGCTTGAGCCACTGCATCTGGCCAACTTGCATCTTTTAATGCTAAGTTGAAGAGGTAAGTGGGCAAACGTGGAGAAGTATAATTAGTTTTGTTTTTTTTTTTTTGAGTTGGAGTCTCACTCTGTGGCCCAGACTGGAGTGTAGTGGCCGCTCCCGGCCACCACAGCCTTGACCTGCTGGGCTCCGGCGATCCTTTCGCCTCAGCCTTCCAAGTAGCTGGAACTACAGGCGTGCACTACCATGCCCGGCTAATTTTTTGATTTTACTGTAGAGATGAGGTCTCGCCAAGTTGCCCAGGCAGGTCTCGAACCTGCGGGCTCAGGCAATCCACTCACCTCAGCCTCCCAAAGGCACGGGATTACAGGCTGAGCCACTGAGCCCAGCCGAGAAGTATGATTAGATAAAGGGATATGATCTAACCGGGATCAACTCAGGGAACTTGGCAAGGACTGTTGTTTCAAAGTCTTCTCTGTGTCTTCAGAGATAAGGACATTCCTTTTCTCCACAGACAGGGTGGGTACCCCTCACATGAAGGTCTTATTGATCTACTTCAGGAGAGAGTCCGAAAATTCTTTCTTGGTTGTATGGCCTGCTTCAGGGAGAAGGGCAAGAGGTCACCAAGTGATCTTCCTGCTTCTGCTGTTTTCTCAAACGCCAAGGTGCCATCCCTGGCCTCCCCTGGATCCAGTCCATACTCCAGGGGAGCAGGTGAGGCTTTGCCTTGTGGAGGAAGGGCTATCAAAGCAATTCACGGCTATGGGAAGGAACAGCTTAAAGCTAAACAGGTATCCTGCTTCTTCATTTTAGGCATTTTCAAAAGCCATTTTTTTTTTTAGTTGGAGTCTCACTCTGTTGCCCAGGCTGGAGTGCAGTGGCACGCTCCCGGCCACCGCAGCCTCGACCTGCTGGGCTCTGGCGATCCTTCCGCCTCAACCTTCCAAGTAGCTGGAACTACAGGCGTGCGCTACCACACCCGGCTAATTTTTTTATTTTATTTTATTGTAGAGATGAGGTCTTGCCAAGTTGCCCAGGTAGGTCTCGAACCTGCAGGCTCAGGCAATCCACTGACCTCAGCCTCCCAAAGTGCTGGGATTACAGGCTGAGCCACCAAGCCTGGCTATTAGCAAACTGTTACATGATGTTTACATGCCAGTCACTGTTCTAGGTGCTTCACATACGGGGACTTATTTAATATTCACCTCAGCTAAAATTTTTCTGTAATGATTATTCCCATTTTACACAAAAGAAAGCTGACTTAACGACTGTATAATAGTACACTCTCTGAAAATACCATAATTTACCTGGTCTTTCCACTATTTCTTGATGTTTAAGTTGTTTACAATTTGTAAAACTGTAACAAACAAGGCTGATGTTAAATTAAATTCTGACTCTGCATGTATTATAATAAAAATGAATTCTGATTTGGCTGGAACTATGGATTAAGTGAAACGAGTAGTAAAACAGTCTTTATTAGGCATCGATGAATAAGTGTACCAAAACAGAAGGTAATCAAAAACAAAGCTGCTTTTCTATTTTCAATTCCCTAAGGCTGCCTAAGTCACTACTTGTAAGTCTCATGGCCAGGAACCCACCTACTCACATTTTTGCTAGAATAGACATTGTAATGGGTGATGTCACCTTCCCTACATAATCATGACATTTAGTAGTATGTTTTAGGTTAAGGAAATTGTGGCACAGAAAAGCAAAATTCCTAGCATCTGACTAGTCCATAAACAGCCAGAGGGATCTCAGAAAAATCCCGAGTCAATTATTTCGGCCTGGCAGATTCCAGGGCCTTTCGATTTTAAAACTATACACAATGTCCTGAAGTCCTCTGGAAATGTTTTTCTGAACTACAATAGGAATACTGAATCCACAGGCAAACTTCACTGAATGTAAGCTGGCACCAGCAAATGAGGAGCTAGCTTTGCAACTGCCTGTCAGGAATTACTGTGCGGATAAGTAGAAGGTGTCCTGCTTTGCCATAAATGCAGACCTTTCTCAGTATAGATACACAGAGGACATTTATTTTTAAATTAAAAAAATTTCCCCTTGAAGCCAGTTTCCATCATTCAAAAAGGATATCTGGTGCTGAAATGCCCTTTACCTGCTTTATTTACATGAGAAACTCGACAGAAACAGACTTTGTGCTCTCTGCTACCTAATTTCTCTAAGCTACAGCCATTGATTCTCTGTAAGTTTATTTATTCAAAACAACAGCACAAACAATTCTTTTTCCTTGGGTCAGCAGCTTACTGAATTAACATCAATCATCAAAGGAGACAGGGCTGAAAGGAAGATGGAAGCCCATTTTCTCAGAGATTGATTTTTTTAAGCCAAAACACACAGGCATAAGCAGGAGGCTATTTACCATCAAAAAGGTTCAACTTGAAAGTCACAGCCAAGAACTGAGCACTCGCATTACTGACCAGGTTCCTTGAAACTTTAAATAAAGAAAATGTTTTGTTTCTTTAAAAAAAAAAATCCCTTGAATTTCTTTTTTAGTGGCCTGAGAGAGTTTGATTACTCTGCTGTATAAAGCACACCTAAATAGCTAAAACAAGGAAAGGAGGGGTTCCCAAGGAGAGGGACATAGATCAATGTTGGTGTTTATTCTAATGATTTTCTAACGGCTTTCTCTACTCTCTTTGTTTGTTTGATATATTTAAAGTGGGAAAAGTTCATCAAAGATCTCTGTGATTAGGGGCTTAAATGTATTTAAATAACTACCCTTGGCAGGTTTGAAAGGTGATTTGCTCCACAGGTTCTAGCAAAATTATCCTTAGAAAATCTTGATTTGCTTCTTGCTAGGAATTCAGCTCAATTATTTTTTCCTTGCAAGATGGGAATGGAAAGTTCTTGCTTAAAAATGAAGTCAGAAGGGTCAGTATTCCTGAGACTGCTCAAAGAACTGCAATAAGTAATTGGTTTGTTTCCATTTTACATCCTGTCGTGTCAGGGGAATGTGTTTCCTTCCTAGAGCTTTTCTAGCTTTTTTATGTAAGGTGAGGAATGCATTAGACCAAACATGGACATACTGCTGGTTGCCTATTTCAGTGGAATGTGCTATACTTTTTACTTTAGGTATCTTTAAATGTTAATCGTATTGTTACATCACCTTAGGAGAAAATGCGAGACTTTTCAACCTAGGATTGCAGTGAATGAAAACAGGGCAAAAAATCATTGGCCCCTATGCCTGAGCAGGTTGTATTGTCATTATTTTCTCTCTAGTTGAGACAAATTTACTTCATTTCAGAATTTGATATCAGAGTTATACTCTCCTGTCTGAGAATGAAACGGGAACATTCATTTGTTCTCCAGATGTAGACAAAAATTTTTAGCCTCTAATTCACAGGAATTATGGTAAGGAATCTAAAGGTCATTCCGCAGAAGTAAGAAAACATACATCCCCCTTAAATAAAGCAAAAAGCATGAGAAACCTCCACCCAATTTACAACATTAACAACACAGAATCTACTATTTTTGTTTGTTTGTTTGTTTGAGTTGGAGTCTCACTCTTGCACAGACTGCAGCGCAGTGGCCGCTCGCGGCCACCGCAGCCTCGACCTGCTGGGCTCAGGCGATCCTTCCACCTCAGCCTTCCAAGTAGCTGGAACTACAGGCGCGCGCTACCATGCCCAACTAATTTTTGATTTATTGTAGAGATGAGGTCTCGCCAAGTTGCCCAGGCGGGTCTCAAACCAGCGGGCTCAGGTAATCCACTCACCTCAGCCTCCCCAAGCAAGGGATTACAGGCTGAGCCACCGAGCCCGCTAGAATCTACTATTTAACATGGAGATAATACAGTTCATTAACCAGTCTACACTTTTATCTCCACTTACTCTCACAATTAAATCATAGATAAACTAGCAAATTAATACACTGCACATGCTGTCATCTATGGCAATTTCTGAGAAATCTTTTAGCTTTGACATTCTACAGAATGTTGTACAATGAAAAAAATGCAAAATCTAGAACAAAGGCCTGCCTTCAATAATGATTGGCAATGTCAACTGATTTTTACCGTGTTATAAAGTCTATACCACCCCATGAAGAGAAGGAGGGATTCAAGTAAAGCTAAAATTACTCCCAGGGCCAGCTCTGGGCATGATAAAGCAGCTATAGTGGAAGGAAGAAAGGAAGGGTAGATGGAAGGACAGAAAGACAGAAGGAAGGAAGGAAGGAAGGAAGGAGGGGGAACAGGGAGCTCCTGAAACATCAGGCCAATAGCTCTGCTCTCAGCAGCTCTGCAGTGGACATCTACAATGAGAAGAAATTTCAGAGTCTCGGGCACTTACAGCATGAGGCAGGGTGTAGTCAGTCACAATCGGCTATGAGAGGGAGAAGTGAAGAGCTGCATTATTAATAAAAATGCTTTGGGAGAAAGTAAGTTCAAAAAGCAAGATTTAGAATGAAGGCAGCACAAGGACAAAAGGCTTTATAAAATTCTGAAAATATAATTTGCTAAAGTTTTCTTTTTTGCTTGTTTTTAAATTTAAATTTTATTTTTTGTAGAAACAGGGTTTCACTATGTTGCCTAGGCTGATCTCAAATGCTAAAATTTTCCAAGTGGCGCATTCAGTTTCAGCATGAAGCTTCATTCCCCAAAGAGCAAGGTAAGAGACAGAAGGCTGAGACCTACAGGGATAGCAGGTAGAGATGTGTCCTGCCTTTGCATGTTGGGTGCGCTGAAGAAAACACTCCAGGGGAAAGTCTAAGTTATTAGTATGTGATAGGCCTTCAGTACCGTAACAAAACAGAAGTCATAATGTTGGTTTGGAGACAAAGAATAAATAGAAAAATAAAATAAAATATCTAACTGTAGAAAGTATGAGATGAACCAGGCAGGAGAAGGAGCCATCAGAAGCTGGCTGGTGACACAATGTGGAAACGGCCAGGTGTGTGACTAAATTATGATCTCTCCCCAAAAACCTTCAAAATAAGCATAACGTTGAGAAATCAGTTACTTTAAGAAAGGGACCTAGCCGGTCATGGTGGTGGGTGCCTGTAGTTCCAGCTACTTAAAAGGCTGAGGCAGAAGAATTGCCTGAGCCCAGCAAGTCAAGGCTGTGGTGGCTGGGAGCATGTCACTGTCCTCCAGCTTGGGTGACAGAGTGAGACTCCAACTCAAAAAAAAAAAAAAAAAGAACGGAACCAGCAAGAGGGAAACAGTTGGGAGTAAACTGCCTTAAATTATTTCCCTGTGAGTGAACACAAAGTGTAATAAGCTGTGAAGAGTGTAATTCCATACTTACACCGTGTTTTGCAAGTAATGTGGGAAATTGAGAATTACTGAACCATGCTTAAGTTCTTATCCAAATGAGTGTTTCAATTAGTTAACTAAGATTTCCCCATGTTTTAGGGCTGTAGTATATGAAATAAAGCGGTCAACCTCTGGTATTGAAAAATGGCCCAGCAAATGTGCTATACATGGGACTAAATATAGCCAAGAAAGTCTATTTGTATTTGTGACACACAACAAAACTTAACTAAACAAATATAATTTAGGTAAGATCTTTTAGGTTATTCTTCTTTTATATAGTGGCTTTACTAAGACATAATTACATACTATAAAATTCATCTTTTCTTTGGAGACAGGATTTTTCTCTGCTGCCCAGGATGGAGTGTAGTGGCATGATCATGGCTCACAGAAGCCACGACCTCCTGTGTTCAGGCAAAATAGCTAAGACTACATGTGTGCACCCCCACGTCTGACGAATTTCTTTATTTTTTTTGTAGAGACAAGTTCTCGCTATATGGACTAAGCAGGTCTGGAACTCCTGGGCTCAAGTAATCCTCTGTCCTCGGTTTCCCAAAGTGCTGGGATTACAGGTGTGACCCATCGCATACAGCCAAAGTTCACCCTCTTGTAAACTTCAACAAATACAGGAGGAAATGAAGACATTAAAAATAGTTAAAGGTCAGGCCCAGTGGCTCAAGCCTGTAATCCCAGTAAGAGGACTGCCTGGGCCCGGCAAGAGGACTGCCTGAGCCTGGGAGTCTGAGACCAGCCTGGGCAACTTGGTGAGACCTCGTCTCTACAATAAATGAAAAAATTAGCTGGGCATGGTAGCGCATGCCTGTAGTTCTAGCTACTTGGAAGACTGAGGCAGAAGGATCACCAGAGCCCTGCAGGTCGACGCTGGGGTGGTCATGAGCGTGCCATTGCACTCCAGCCTGGGCGATGGAGTGAGACTGACTCAAAAAAAAAAGTTAAAACCAAAAGTTTAAGAGCACAATTATAATGCGGCTTATACTTTATACACTGTTGAGCATATTACAGTGCATTCAGTACCTATCCTAACTCACTAAGTAATGCAAACACTCTCAAGTATATCTCTCTACCACGAAGAACACTTAAAATATACAAAATCCTTCAGTGACAACTAATATGAAAAGCCCACAGCATTCCCTTCTGAGGCTATTTAGCAAAAAGGTAAGGAATGAAGTTGAATGCTGGTTTGGGTGACCTTGAGATGCAAGAAAGTAGAAATGAGCTTTTACTTATCTTTGTAACTATTAAGGTACTTAGTACAGCTCTGTGCTCTAGTGAGCTCTTAAGAAATATTTGTTAAGCTAAAGAACTAAGGAAGTTGAAATAGTCAACAAAAGCAAAAGCCAAAGTGAAAGTAAAAGAGCAAACAAATTTTAAAATGGAAACTTGTAACTCCAAACTAAAGCTCTTGAATTTTCTTTGTATGGTTGATAACGCAGATAACCATTTTTTTTCAATGTATGCAATCTAGTAGACATTGGAGAAACTCTACCACACATCTCCAGTGATGAGATCAGCATAGTTGTGGCAGAGATGGAAGCGTCTAAAGATGAAATCACGGAACAAATCAAGCCCAGTAAATCACCCAGACAAGGCCCTCTGTCCCACGGATTTGGTGGAATGGCAAGACACAAGACTCCTCACTTGCACTTAGAAACAGCAACACATCAAAATTGTAACAAACACGTTAACAAGAAGCTTCTATCATTTCTTCCAAAACTTAAAAATGAGAGACAGAGAGAAGATCATAAGAATTACTAAACTAACACTTTTTATCTCATATATAGGAAATGCAGACCTCAAATAAATCAGAATATTACCTTACACGGATAAAACATATTTTCAGTATAAATAAGAATGTCAGAATAAAGGGGGCAAGAACGCTGAAGCATTGGTGACTTATCACCTTGTTCCCATTCTCTCCTTCTCTCCCTCTCCCTCTCTCACACAGTTTACTGTATACTCCCAAATAATAGTAATTTTTTCTCTTTTAAAAAATATTATTACATTATTTTATTTATTTATTTTTTAAAGATATAGGGTACAGTTCAGGAGTAGGTATACAAGTGGTCGTCATAGAGGTAAAGTTGGGTCCTCCCTTTGGTAATAATAATTGTGTATGACTTTTTGGAATAGTTTTCTATAATGTACATAAGAAACTTCTACGGCAAATAAGAGGTCTTAATCAAAGTATTTTTACTAATGAAAATAACCAGAAAAAAAGGAAAATAAATAGCTCAAGGGTATATACAGTTGGATGCCACATAGATAACCTATTGATTCATTTATGTACTTAATTAAACAGAGGAAATAAGACTGTCATGGGAAAAAAGCACAAGGTGGTAGCTAATAGCACATCTTATGAGAAATTAATAAAACACAGACAGCGCATTGCCCTCCCCTCACTTTGTGTATGTCAGACCCTCTGACAAACACCACATGCAGCCCCAGCTCCCACACATGAAAAGGGACAATAATCCACTGGAGAAGAGCAAGAGAAGGGCAGCCAAACTACTCAGAAGAATCAGTGCTAGTCAGCCCAGACATCAGGCTAAAATACGCAATGGTTGTAATGAAGTTGCAGCTCTTCTCTGTGTTGCTCTTCAAAATAGGCACCCTTGGTTCCATTCCAGCTGGTGGAACTAAAAATAATACAGGCAAACTTGCTATTTTATTTGTTTAAAAACAATGTTGAGCACATTCTAAATTCAAATGGCCTTTGCCAGGTAAGGCAGAAGTTGCAACGGTGAGCAGTTAAGAGCCCTGTTCTCATAGAGTATACCACCTGGAAATTAAAGTGAGATAGAGAGGATTGGTGCTACCTAGTACATTGCCTGGTATATAATGGGCATTAAGCAATTGTTTTTGAATAAATGAACAAATGAATGAATGAATGCAACTCTCTCCCTACTATTATGTGATCACCTGCTTGACTGAGTTGCATGAGCTGACCTGGTTGTCTCATGTTCCTCTTCAAAGCTGTAAGCTCAGGGTTGGCAACCTTGCCAAAAGAGATAAGACATCCTTTATTCATGGTGCAAGCATACATATTACACAAGGCAGAAACTAACAGTTACCATAGAAGAGAACCAAAGACTGCTGTGGGAATTCTGGTACTGAAGAAATTAGTAGTAAACACTACAAAGGGGCGGATTTCATCTCAGCTTAATAAGAATTGAAGCTGTTCAACAAAGAACAAGTATTGAATTCCCTACTTCCAAAATCTAAATTGTGCTTTTTGATGCCTCTCTTCAGAGGAATACTTCTTTCCACTCCTATGCTGCTATCTGGAGATGCAGTCTGGGGCTAATTCATCTTGGCAGAGCCATCAGGAATGCAGTCTGCTCTAAATCAAAGTCTACAAAGTAGAATGATTTGTCCACACTAGAAGTAGACAACCAGTAAATCAGACCTCAGAATCTTCCACAATAAAGTCAACTCTTCCCTAATACAGACCTATGGCCTATACTGTTTCCATAATGCACTGCCTGGTTTCTAGAGTATTCTAAGGTGAGTTAATATATCCTTAAATACAACTATGAAGGCCAGGTTCAGGGGCTCAGCCTGCAATCCCAGCACTTTGGGAGGCTGAGTTGAGTGGATTGCCTGAGCCCACAGATTCGAGACCAGCCTGGGCAACTTGGCAAGACCTCGTCTCCACAATAAATCAAAAATTAGCTAGGCATAGTAGTGCGTGCCTATAGTTACGGCTACTTGGAAGGCTGAGGCAGAAGGATCGCTGGAACCCAGCAGGTCGACACTCGGGTGGCCGTGAGTGTGTCACTGCACTCTGGCCTGGGCGACGAAGTGAGACTCCAACTCTAAATAAATAAATAGAACTATTACAGTGTAGTGATGCACATATATGTCTATGTGTATACACACTCACGTATATACACACATGTACACATAGCATACACAAAGCCCTCAGTGTTTCTAGAAAGCAAAAAGTCTTCCTAGATTTATGTACTATGAAATACATACCACATACAGCTCTAGTTAATACTAAATACACTTTATACAGAAAAATAACATTGGGTTGTAGAGAATAATCAGTACAAATTTTCCTGAATACCGTATGGTAAATAATAAAATTATGCTTTTAGAGAATACCCTTGAATAAAATCCTTTGATCCATATATTTGATGGTGACTCGGCTTATCATTTGCCAGCAGCAAAGCACAATCACAAAATCACTGGTCTATGACTCCATGATCATAAAGGTACATCTTACATCTTACCCTTTCCTTCTACCATCCATATCTTTCCATACAAGCATAAATTAAAATAAAATGTAAGTATATTGATTTTAAAGACTGAAAAATAAAAATGCTATATAAAGGAAACACTGAGGGCTTTGTGTATGCTATGTGTACATCTGTGTATGCATGTGAGTGTGTATACACACAGACATATATGCATCACTACACTGTAGTACCTAACTTCATTCAGCACTCTTCTTTTAAAAATGTTTTAAAAACACAATAATAGTAGGTACCTTAAACTAACAGCTCAATGGAAATCTTGATTGTATACACATTTTCATGAACTTAAAACTAAAAGTAGTAATATAAAACTGGCAGCCTATGAACCCAAACTAGAAAGCTGGCATATCTGATATGGGACCACACATATAATTATTTTAAAAATTACATGAAGCCAGGCTCGGTGGCTCAGCCTGTAATCCCGTGCCTTGGGAGGCTGAGGTGAGCGGATTGCCTGAGCCCGCAGGTTCGAGACCCACCTGGGCAACTTGGCGAGACCTCATCTCTACAATAAATCAAAAAATTAGCCGGGCGTTGTAGCGCGTGCCTGTAGTTCCAGCTCCTTGGAAGGCTGAGGCAGAAGGATCGCCGGAGCCCAGCAGGTCAAAGCTACGGTGGCCGGGAGCGGCCACTGCACTCCAGTCTGGGTGACGGAGTGAGACTCCAACTCAAAAAAAAAAAAAAAAAAAAATTACTTGATAAAAATGGCTTAAAGATCTAAACATAAAACCTCAAACTATAAGAACCTTAGAAAATGCAGGGGAGAGCAGTGAACACCCTTATAGAAATCAGAGTAGGCAACTAATTCCTGATCAAAACCCCAGGTGTCCATGCCATAAAAGATAAGATAGACAAGTGGGACCTCATTAAACTGAAAAGCTTCTGCAAAGCAAAATAAATCATCAAGAGAGTGGGGACACAGGCCACAGAATGGGAAAAAATATTTGCCAACCGTATATCTGACAAAGGCCTAACATCCAGAATCCACAAGAAACTCAAACGTGCCGAAAAGAAAAAAAACAAATAGCCTCATTACAAAGTGGGCAAAAGATACAAATAGACATTTCTCAAAAGAAGACATACAAGCAGCCAGCAGATACGTGAAAAAATGCTCAGCCTCACTAGTCATCAAATAAATGTAAATTAAAACCACACTGAGATACCACCTAACTCTAGTCAGGATGGCCATCATCAATAACTCAAAAAACAATAGATGCTGAAAAGGATGTGGCGAAAAAGGAACACCTCTATACTGTCAGTGGGAGTGTAAACTAGTACAGCCTCTGTGGAAAACAGTTTGGTGATTTCTAAAAGATCTAAATACCGACTTCCTATATGACCCCGCAATCCCCCTATTGGGAATATACCCAGAGGAACTCAAATCACTCTATGAAAAAGATACCTGCACATGCATGTCTATTGCAGCACTATCTACAATAGCAAAAACATGGAACCAACCATGCTGCCCATCGAAACTGGACTGGATTTTTAAAATGTGGTATATATACACGATGGAATATTATGCAGCCATAAAGAAAGACAAACATATGGACTTCGCTGTGACTTGGACAGATTTACAGTCAATAATATTCAGTGATCTATCACAGAAACAAATAACAGGGTACCACATGTTCTCACTTATAAGCAGACCCTAAATATTTACCATAAAACTATAAGAAAAGGATTGGCAGTAGCAGCGTTGGGGGGGGGGCAGGGGACACAACATCAATAAGGGTACCTAATCTCAAACCAGGCAAAGTGGAGACCAAGGGGAGGCCCAGACTTTACCTGCACGATGACCACTTGTATATCTAAATCCTGGATTGTACCCTCACATCTTAAAGGAAAAAAAAGGCTGATAATTAAATAAATGAAGATTTCAAAGGAAAATTAAGATACCTAACTTTTTTGCTTATTTTTAAATTCAGAAGATCTGGCACCACTGGATGACAATGATTAGCTGAAATTAAGAGGGCACTGGACCCTTCAGGTGAATGGAACCTGGTCCCCCAATTTGTGTAAGTCCCTATTCATGTTTATGTCACTCATTTTGCTTATGTGTCAGGCTCTGATAGGTATTTAAATCTATGACCATTTACTTCAAGGAATAAATATCTAATGAAGCAAATATCAAATAAAAGCAAAGATAATGCAAAAACAACCTGAATAACCCTGGAATATATTCAGGCATATATTCAACTTAAAGGGTTTTGAACACTCACAGATTAACTCTTTCTGGACTTCAGTCATAAAACAGAATGGTGCTGTTGACCAATGATCTCACAGAGGTTCTGGCTTATAGTATGTCATTTATGGGTAGCTTGACAGGGTCATCATGAAAACTCCAAATGGAATTAACAGTTAAGGGATTTTGAAACAATGTCCCCCCAAAACAAAATCCCCCAAAAGCTAAGGGTTTTCCATGGGTAGAAAAAGTGGAAACACTAACCTAACATTTACTTAGCTAAAGAAATTAAGTGCTATATATTTTAGAACACTTTCTTCTTTGGGTCACCAATTTGGAGACGATACAGCCTTCTGAGATGTTGCTAATACTGCCGAGTCTTTTTCCTCTCTAAGTTCACTACTTTCAGATGCCAGCAGTAAGCATAATGCTAAGCATTGTGATTCTGCCTTTATTAGATTCAGGTATATAAATGGCATCCCAGTGAGCGTGGTGAATTTTGATCATTATTTCTCCACTCAAATTGTGTTCATCTTCCTGCGGAGAAGATGATCAGTGAGTTTTACCACAGGCCCAAGGGACCCATTATTTATTATATTGCATTTTATGGTGTGGAGTAAATAAATAGCATTAAAGTGCTAAATTCATTCACAGAGATGAACTGTATTCATAAACCAGAGTTCTTTAAATCAAGCTTGCTGCTAATAGGTGCTTCATAAAAATGCAGAAAACATTCGTTGTAATATGGCAGCAGAAAAGGGAGGCAGCTGGGATAACAGGCAGAAACACTGAAAGTAGACATCCTAGGTGAGGCACGTCACGGTATGTGAATGAATCATGAGGTTAAGCACACAAAACTCATCCAGTAATCTGTCACTTCCATGTAGCCGGACTGCAAAAATTCACACCTTAAAAATAATATAACAGCCGGGCTCGGTGGCTCAGCCTGTAATCCCGCGCCTTGGGAGGCTGAGGTGAGTGGATTGCCTGAGCCCGCGGGTTCGAAACCCGCCTGGGCAGGCGAAACCTCATCTCTACAATAAATCAAAAAAATTAGCCGGGCGTGGTAGCGCGCGCCTGTAATTCCGGCTACTCGGAAGGCTGAGGCGGAAGGATCGCCGGAGCCCAGCAGGTCGAGGCTGCGGTGG
>CAUYQG010068312.1:0-45425 GCA_963574415.1 Tarsius wallacei
TATGTTTATCGCAGCATTGTTCACAATAGCAAGAACCTGGAAGCAACCATGCTGTCCATCAAAAGAGGACTGGATTAAAAAAATGTGGTACATATACACAATGGAATACTATGCAGCCATAAAGAAGAATGAAATCATGAACTTCGCAGCAACCTGAATGGAACTAGAGTCCATAATACTGAGTAACCTCTCACAAAAACAAAAAACTAAGTATCACATGTTCTCACTCATATAGTAGACCTTGATCATCCAACGTATTACCACAAGAAAATGACTGACAGTGGTGGGAAACTGGGGGGGGGGGGTGAGGGGGATGGGATTAATGGTGGTGGGTATCTGTCTGGGGATGGGGAGATACCTCTTATCAACAAGGGTACCTGAACGAAACATTTTTGTATGCCTAACCCCTAACTGTACCCCACAATAACATAAAAAAAAAAAAAAAAGATCGTTTATTCTCATGCATATGGTCTGCTAGTTTTCCCAGCACCATTTACTGAATAGCTTCTCCTCTCCACAGTGGTTGTTGGTGGAGACCTTGTCAAAGATGAGTTGGTTGAGGAATTAAAGTGTTGCTTCTGGACTCTCTATCCTGTTCCATTGATCTATATGCCTGTTCTTGTACCAATACCAGGCTGTTTTGATTACTGTAGCCTTATAGTAAAGTTTAAAGTGCAGAAGTGTGATACCTCCTGCTTTGTTTCTTTTACTGAGGATGGTTTTGGCTATTTGTGGTTATGTTTCCATATGAATTTCCGTATTGTCGTTTCCAGGTCAGAAGAATGATGCTGGACCGCTAAGTATCACTATACACAAAAATCAACTTTAAATGGATCAAAGACCTAAATGTAAAACCTCAAACTATAAGAGTCCCAGAAAACCCAGGAAATACCCTTAGGAAAATTGGAATAGGTAACCAATTCTTGATCAAAACCCCAAAAGCCCATGCCGTAAGAGATGAGACAGACAAGTGGGACCTCAACAAACTGAAAATCTTCTGCAAAGCAAAAGAAACCATCAAGAGAGCGGGGAGACAGCCCACAGAATAGGAAAAAAAAACCTGTCAACTGTATATCTGACAAAGGCCTAACATCCAGGATCTATAAGGAATTCAAACATGCTAAAAGGAAAAAAATAAACAGCCCCATTAAAAAGTGGGCAAAAGACATGAACAGACACTTCTCAAAAGTAGACATATGAGCAGCCGACAGATACATGAAAATATGCTCAGCTCCACTAGTCAGCAAATAAATGCAAAATAAAACCACATGAGATACCACCTAACTCCAGTCAGGATGGCCATCAACAGTAACTCAAAAAAACAACAGATGCTGGAGAGGATAGGATAACCAGAAAAGGGAATGCTTCTACACTGCTGGAGGGAGTGTAAACCAGTACAACCTCTGTGGAAAACAGTGTGGTGATTCATAAAAGATAAAGCGACCTTCATATGACCCCCCCAGTCCCCCTTCAAGTCATTCTACAAAAAAGATACCTGCGCAAGCATGTTTACTGCAGGACTATTCACAATAGCAAAGACATGGAACCAACCATGCTGCCCATCAAAAGTGGACTGGATTAAAAAAAAAAAAAGTGGTACATATACATGATAGAAAATTACACAGCCAAAAAGAAGGACAAAATTAAGGACTTTGCAGCAACTTGGATGGATTTAGAGTGTATCATATTCAGTGATCTATCACAGAAACAAAGAACTGAGTACCATATGTTCTCACTCATAAGTGGACCTTGAACATTTATAATACTACATGAAAGACATTGGCAGTAGTGGATCACAGCCCGGGGGAGGGTCAGAAAGGGGGACACATAATATTAATAAGGGTACCTGATTCCAAACCAGGCAAAGTGAGGGCCAATGAGAGGCCCAAACTTTACCTGTATGATGACCACTTATGTACCTAACCCTGAATTGTACACCACATCTTTAAAATAATAACCAATAAAACAATAATAAAAATATGAGCATTTAGAATAATTTACAACAAAATGAGCCTTCCAGGTTTCTACCCTTTAACATGGGAAAAATGTAAAGTTTAGGTAGTTAGTAGTAGTCCAATGATGTCCATGTCCTGGACCATTCTTTACATGCTCAGATGCACTGGGAAACTTCATTCATGATGCTTTCTGCAAAGCCACCCCCCAGCCACCAGGCACTGCATCCCAATGTTTCTCATTTCTTGCATCAGGATTAAAAGGAATGTTGCTGAGAATGGACAGAAAAATGCTAAACATGAGATGTGAGAAATCAAGGAGGGGAAGAAATCTTAATGATGAGAGACCCTGCTTTTAATGTTCCTGGGCACTCCTGCCCAGTTATTGCAGGAGCATCTAGACCTCAGAGATCACCCAGGATACAAGTCACAAGCATCACAGTTAGAAAATCAGCCACTCTGCAGAAAGTTGCTTATGGTTTATAACAACTTAACAACTGACTGCTCATATTTCTATTTAAAAATTAAATCGAAAGCCCAAACTCCAAGTTGGCATGATGAAGTTGTTTTCCATTTCAAATGGCAGAAAACCAAGAAGCCAGCTCAAGAAATTTCTCATTAGAAATCTTAACATCGGGCCAGGCTCGGTGGCTCATGCCTGTAATTCCAGCACTTTGGGAGGCCAAGACAAGTGAATTTCCTAAGCCCACAGGTTCGAGACCAGCCCAGGTAACTTGGCGAGACCCTGTCTTTACGATAAATAAAAAATTAGCCGGGAGTGGTAGTGGTAGCACGCCTCTTGTAGTTCCAGATACTTGGAAGGCTGAGGTGGAAGGATCGCCTGAGCCCAGCAGGTCAAAGCTGGGGTGACCGTGAGCGTGCCACTGCACTCCAGCCTGGGTGACAGAGTGAGACTCCAGCTCAAAAAAAAAGAAAAGAGAAAAATCTTAACATAAAAAACATTCCGAGTATCTTAATTCTTCTGGGTTTGCTTACTCATCTAAAAATGGGGATAACAGAACGACTGTCAGAACTACATGTGATAATATGTGTGAAATCACCCCATAGGTATGTAACAGAGTAACAGTGACTGTTTTAAGACTGAACATATTATTTTCTACTAAGATCCCATAATGAGGGTTAGGAAAGGTTAATCGGAAATAACTAATTGACTGCAAATGCTTTAAGATGGAGCAGATTGTGTAGTCCTCAGCACAGTGGTTCTCCTCTTCCTCTAGGCCCACAGGTAGCTGAAGGCTCCAGACCCTTTATAATTAGGTGGGGAATCACAAGCCAGGTGTCTCACTTCTGGGATGGGCAGCACATTGCTGGTGAGAGGCCCTCTTGCGTTCCCTCTCCCCGGTCACTGGAATGTGTAGTACTCCCTTGTCCTGCCCTAAGAGCAAAGAGCAAAGGGAAGAGCCCTCAGCTGACTGGTGGTGGACATGCAGCATAAACAGAAATAAACCTTTGTCATTTTAAACCATTGAGGTTCGGGAGTTGTTTGTTACTGCAGCATAACATGGTCCTTCCTGACTGATCATTTTATGAAGTCATCATGCCTTCCCGGCAGTCCAGATCACATTACCTGTAGTGGTAGTTATTCTGTTAAGTTTATCATATAATGCCTACTGAATTATGAGTTTATCAATGACCACTGAATCCTGGTCTAAAACCCCTGAAATATGAAAAGAAGCAGAAGACAACTGAATAATAAAGATACTTTAAGCCAATCAAAGAGGGGAAGACATTATCTTCAACCTAGTTGTAGGTATAGAATTCTACCTATCCAAATCCCACTAGAAAATGTTCAAATAGGTTATAAAAAAATAACAACGCCATGGTCAACTACTTGTGAAACTGAACTCCAAGCTGAAAGGTAAATTGGTGTCCCTGTTGACGTAGTACAAAGACTGAAGTACAGAAAAGGCTGAGTGTGCTCACCTGAGAACATGCAGAATCATCCTCCAAGTATTTAGCACTTGGAGAGCAACGTTCTCATCTCTGAACTCTAACTATACAATGTCCTAACAGCATTTGGCCCTCCCAAGATGGTAAATGTGCTCCCCTCAATTGGCTAAATTAAATGACTTCCCTAGAGTAGATACAGAAGTATTTCATACTGATAAAGTCAACTTTAGAGATAAGTACAGTGGTAATACTTTCAAATTAAATCTAGGAATAAGCTTTATGATCACTATGATAATCTGTACATGTTTATATTTAAGATTCTTGAAACATTTAGCAAAATCTGACATATTAATCTTTTGATTTTCACTTTAAATGTGCAATTGTGATTAATTTGGGAATTTTTCACAAACAGTATTTGAAAACTTGAAAGTTCAAATTGCTATGTGTAAGCTGGATGGATATATTAGCTTTATAAGAGTTAACTTTAAAAGTTACATTAAAGTTGCCTAAATGAGGCCCCTTGGAAAATTCATGAGAAGGAGATATTTTTACAAATCTATAAGGGTAATGTAAAATGCTTAAGCCTTTAACTCTATGGGGATTTAGTTAACCAAGTTTGTAAGTGAAGGTAATTATCTAAGGGAATTTTATTCCATGTCCTTGAACATTAATAAAAGTCATATAAATTCTTTCTATGTACAAAGGCTTCTTGGTACAAAAAAATAAAATGCAAAGATTGCCCTCTTTTTTCAAAATCAATGTTTGACTCAGTCCTTTTTTCTTTCAAGACAGTTTTAATGCCCTTAAATTTTACTCACCAAATTAAAGTCAATATGGAGCTTCTTCCTGGCCCTAACCTAATGAAGACAACAGGGAGAGGGACAGGGGGAGATGGATTTTGTTTATCCTTCCCAGCTATCTCACCTCACTGCTACAAATGCAAGTGAGTGCAAAACATGTTCAGAACATGCCAACGTGTCCTATGAGAAGCACAAAACTACATTACACCCAAGAGCCATTCCTTCTGCGTTTTCTTCACCTTCTCCTAAATCCAGGTGTCAGATTATATGATTAATTTCCATTCTATGAAAGGCAGCGATAATAGTAAGCATCCAATAAAAGTCTGGTTAATTGTAAGTAAATCCACTAGTAATTAAGGTGCTTAATTGTATAACTGCAAAACAAGGACGTTTCACATCAGTTTTCTTAGCTTCCATTTAATCATACGGCCTTACCTCACTTAATCCAATCAAAAATTATGCTCTTGGAAGATGTATTAGTCTTCCATCTCATCAGGTAGCAGATCTTACAGCAGTAACTGAATGACTGGTATTTTATAAAACTCAAGCAGTTAAAAGTAATTCCCAAAGTTAACAGACTCCCAAAGAGCAAAAAAGATATCTGCTATACAGACAAAATACTGTCCCTGTAAAATACAGCTGAAGTCATATAAATAAGAGAATGTGTCTCTGGAAAAAATGAAATCAACAAGCAAGTCAAAATAAATAACAAAAAGAATCATATTTATATAGTTTTAGGTTTTATTTTCATAATGATCTTCCTATACAAGCAATAATCTGTATTTGCATAACAACACATTTTATATTCTACTCATCAAAGAGCTGAGTAAAGCACAGATCCCATACACAAATATCATACTCTGCATATGTACAAATAAATCCCATATATTAAATATATTTTGTAGACTGACTTCACTTACAATGTAATAGAACACTGAATATTAATATTAGATTCTGAGCATATTCATGCAGAAACTTACACTTTGGTAAAAGTGATGACACTAAAGTTCTGGAAAACAATTTTTCTTGTAAACATAAAGTTTTCCACTTCTGACTGTAAAAGTCAGGATAAACGACTTATATAAGTGGAAAAAGTAAATGTATAAATGTGAAACAAATGTTCTTTACTAGACACCACATAGAATAGCCCTGACATCAAAGAAATGTCCCCAAGTCCTGCATATTTGATCTTAAACGTGGCAGGGAGTATGAGGGAAGGTGCACTTGGACACAATCTTTTGTGTTGTTTGAAGCTCAGTTGCATTGCTGCTACAGAATGTACTGAATCGTTATGCGCTTTTTGTTTTTTAAAGTCTGCAGTATGTAAGAAGACTAAAACTAAAAATTTTTTTCCAAGGCTGTAATGGGTAATGTGGTCTATAAACAAGTAGACTAAAACATTTTGAAAGTACTGCCAAATCTGTTTTAACAGATTGCTACTTAGCTCAAATGAGCATTAATATATGACTCTAGAAGTTTCTGACTGGATCTAAATGACATAAACAGCAATTACGGACTCTTTCAAACATTAATGTCTTTAAATGCAAATGTCTAAGTACAGCTTTATTCAGATTGTTCAATTAATCTCAATGTAATTAATGCAAACAAGCTGCTTCCTGCAGAACTATGCCAATAACTTAGGGAATGAAAACACTAAATTTATTAGTGTTTTGTATCAGACCTACAATAAAGATTGTATGCTAACATTCACACATCTCAGACTGTCTGCCAAAGGAGGATGTTATTCTGTCTAAGTTCTCCCACAGAACTAACTGTAACTAAACTTGCTTCTGACACTCTACCTTAGTGTTTCCAGAAAGTCTAGCAAAATAAGCATTCTATACACAAATAAGATATGACTCTCAAAGAGAGAGAAACAGGGCATGAATGAACAGGAAACTACTTTGGGCAGCTAGAGAATGCACACTGCTGGTGTTTGCAGCCTTTTTCCAATGAACAAATTGTGAGATGGGCCTAAGACACAGAGGGGAAAAAAAAAGAATGTCTTAAAAATAACATTTTTTGAGATAACTATAAAGGATTAATACATTGGCAGTGCAATGTTTTAAAATATATATTTTTCAAAAACCATTCTGCCCTTTCAGGTAAGTTTTTGTAGTATGCAGCATTTCCCATGCCAAAGTTAGGGTCTAGTAGTAACTCAAAATAAATTGTAAATTATTTTGGAGGGGGGAAATGTCTATGTACTAGATTGAAGAAAACACGACCTCTTTCTTAGAATACATAAAAAAGGTATTCACTAGCTCCCATTTGGTCAAGAACCAAGTAGGTCTGGAGAAAGTCACTGTATGTATGTTTTTTAGATGGAATAAAAAATACCCACACTTCAGAGAGGACTGAAGATATTTATAGAATCCCTTTAATACGCTACCTTTGAAATTTTGTAAACTCACATAAGTGCTTAAATGCATCTTTTATTGGGCTAAATAATATTTTAAGGCTCAAAATAGCTTCCTGCCCCAATCTCATCTCTGAAAAGATTTGATAATTTAAAAGTACCTAATATCATGGGGGATAAATTTTCTCTTCAAAACAAAACAAATTTTTAAAATAATTTTTTACCAAACCTCACTTTTAGCAGCAATGATTAAATAAAATGTAAAAAAAAAAAAAATTATCTAACAATAAATTACAAGAGTCCAAGAGAAAAGAATATCTATGCCTATTGCCTCTTTTGTTTAGAATATAATTTATCTAGAATTTGGCTTGTACATTGTAAAATCAGCTCTACTAAAACTATTAAAATGTAACAGTACATTTTCTGTTAATTTCTGTGGCCTTAGAAGAGCTCTTATCATGGGGAAAAAATTCCTTCACAGGTAATAGATACAATGAGTGATTTGGGGAAATGGTGACTAAAAATTAGTCTTTATTAGCATTCAAAATCATGACTGAAATGAAGTACGGATAGCCTTAAACCCTTAAAGAAGTTCCAAGTCCATGAAATGGCATTTCAGGATTTCCCCTTACTTTTTGTCTTCTTTTCTGCAAGCAATGTACTAGCACAGTCCTCCTGAATATTCATCTTCCTCTTCATCAGCAGCTGTGGCAGTGACACCATCAGGCTTGGCCTGTGGTGTCGCAGGTGATTTCTTCTTGACTCCCCCTCCTGGGACCATCAAACTCAGGCCCAGCTTAGCATACTGTCAATGATAAAACATGTTCTTAAAAGCTGGGTAACTGGAATCCTGACATGTGTTAGTTAGCTGTAAAGACAGGGCATGGGTGTCCACCTTCATGAATACCAATACCACCATTTGGATGGGAAAACAAAACACGACAGTACTCTGTTGTCAGATGCCTCATGCCCATGACATGACAGGTACACAACCAGGAAAAATATTCATTACAATATTATCTTCATTAAATTTTTAAAATATATACACAGATTTGCAAAAACCTGTGTAAGAAATCATCTACGAAAAAAATGATTTCTCTACATACATCATTATAAAACAAAGATATGATACAATGACAACATTCTAAAGTCCTAAGACTAAACATGAATCTTCAGAAAAAATAGACACTTGTGGTCATGCTGACTTTATGTGTAAGGCATCACATGAAGCTGCTTCTTACACACTAGGTATTCTACACAACAATCCGGCAAGAGAGGTACTAGTAGTTGCATTTTTACATGAGTTAACTGAGACTTAGAGAGAATTAATAACCTGCATCACACAGCTAGTTGTCATATTTCAACAGGTCTAATGAACTACAAAGGCCACTACACGATGGGCTCTTTCAAAGAGTAAACCTAGAAGAAACTTAATAAACTAAGCAACCTAGAGGACAAGATGGAAGGAGAAGCTGAGAAATGAGGTTGAATTGTAAAATTGCATGCAGAGTTAGATGGGTGCCTTCCAAACTATCTAAATCTACGGTGAAATTAAATGCAGGTGGTCAGTTTCTTCACAAGTAGTAGTTTGAGAAGAAAAAATGAGGTAGGAAATCTCCCAAGTACATGGGAGAAAAAAATAATTGCACTAGAAGCCTCTTCTTTTCAAGAAGAAAGAAAGCTATCCAAACAGGCTCACTTACATCATTGTCCATGTACTTGAAAAGCGGTGAGTTGCAGACATCTGACACTTGATCTTGGTCTTGCTGGTCATAACCTTCAAGAAGCTGTTCAAGTGCAGCACAGTCCTCACTGCCATTGAACCCTGGTATACTACAGTAAGCACAAATCACACTGCTTCACCTATTCCTTAAAAGAGAACATCTCAGCCAGGGATGACTCTGCCCCTGGCTGACACGTGACAATGTATGCAGACATCTTAGTTGTTACAAGTGAGAGGGTACTACTGGCATCTAGTGGACAGAGACCAGGGTGCTAAACATCACGCAATGCCCAGGACATCCCCACAATAAAGAATCATCCAGTCCAAAAACGTGAACAACATGGAGATTAAGACTGATCGTTTCAAACCCTCCTAACAAAAAAAAATCCCTTCTCTTAATCTTCCTACAACATACAATCTGAGAACTTGTTTTTCCTTTTTCTTATTCTTTTTTTCTTAGAAGGCAAATAAAACAAAATGACTAAAGTCATTCACTTCCATGGAGGTCCCCAAGAGAAACACAGGAAAAGAAAAAGCTTGTAAAACTCCTACTGTGAAAGCTAAAATGGTAGTCAAGTGCTCCTAGCTCTATGCAAATTTATTTAAAAAAAAGAAAAAAAGAAAAAGTTTCATAGCCAGGAACATTTGTCCGAAAAGCAATCTTGGTTACAGAAACAGAAATGTCAACACTACAAGTCAAGAGGGACCACACAATGTCTTACCTGTAGCTCTCCCGGACACATCTTTCTGCAGCCACGTAGTCATTTCTGTGTAGGTGAACTAAGACTTGAGCAATTGTTTTCTACAATAAGAGGGGATCATGGTCAAACGTTTATCTATTAAATAAAGTCAATATTCTGGCAGTATTAAAAACACTTGGAATTTAACTTTTAGAGTCTTGGTTTGCATTTAGAAAGATTTATACATTTTGTAATAGTTTCCACAGGGGGCCTGAGGGAAATAACCTAGAACAGTACTTCTCAAACTACCATGTCCCAGGATTTGGTCACCAAAGACTCTGAGTAGGCCTGAGGTGAGCCTGGGATTAGACCAGCTCTAACAAGCTCCCAGGTGGTGCTGCTACGGCTGCTCCAAGGACCACACTTTTAAACCACAAGACTGAAAACACAACCATCATGCTTTAAAGATCATTTATTTCAAATATCTACCTAGATTTAATCTCGAAAAGGGAATAAAAATGAGGAACCCATAACTTCATAATTACACTTCGAAATTCTTAAAAAGACACTAAGAAAAAGATGTATGAAGGAAAACTTCAGATAACAGAAAGAATGACAGTCAACGGGAAAAGCAGTTATAAGATCAAGGTGATAATCTTTTTTTTTTTGTTTTTTTTGAGTTGGAGTCTCACTCCGTTACCCAGACTGTAGTGCAGTGGCCGGGAACGGCCACTGCAGCCTCAACCTTCTGGACTCCGGCGATCCTTCCGCCTCAGCCTTCCAAGTAGCTGGAACTACAGGCATGTGCTACCACGCCCGGCTAATTTTTTGATTTATTGTAGAGATGAGGTCTTGCCAAGTTGCCCAGGCGGGTCTCAAACCCACGGGCTCAGGCAATCCACTCACCTCAGCCTCCCAAGGTGCGGGATTACAGGCTGAGCCACCGAGCCTGGCTGATAATTTAATTTTAATGGCAAAATAGCTCTCCAAAGTATTTTTCATTTTTTAAAATCTTTATTCTTTAGATAACTTTTGCTGATCTATCTTCGAGATCAATGAATCTTCCATCTGATCTCCATTATGAGATTAAGTCCTCAGTATTTTTATTCCAGATAATGTATTTTCTAGTCATAAAATTCCCATTTAGCTTACTTTTATAGTTTCTATAAATATAAATGTTTTCTATAAAAAACAATACTCTTTTCTATTCATTTCTATTGTGTTTACCTTTACCTCATGGAGCATTTATAATAGCTGCTTCAAAGTCTCCATGTGATAATGCCAACATCTGGGTCATCCCAGGGTTGGCAACAGTTGTTTTCCTCCCCAAAACTGGTCCTGTTTTCCTGCTTCTTGCAAGTTGAGTATTTTTGGATTGTACTGGAAATGTTCTGTTGCACAACCTTTGTTATAATTCTCAGGAGTAAGGATGTTTTCAGCAGGCAATCACCCCAGTTAGGTTCAGACTGCATGCAGCACTCCACTTTTGATGAGTAGCAGTCCTGATCTGAGTTCAAATCCTTTGTTATATGGCTTACTTGGGCTCATCCCAAGTAAGAGCCCTTTGGGAAGCAGTGTGAGACGTGGTCAGCAGTTTAATTCTTGAGTTCTCAAAGCCTTGCATTCCTGCTTTGGGCCTGTCCCACATATGCCTAGCTGAAGAGTAAACCCAAGACTTCTGTGGGCCACACATACACTAAGGAGACCCCCTTTTCCAGTTCTCTCCTTTCTGAGATTTCTCCTTCTCTCTACCTCATCTTCTGCATTCTTTTGGTTAGATAGTCTGCAGAGTTAAATTCCTGAGGAGTTTTACCTGCCTGAGCCACCATCACAGCTGTAGCTCCACACCCAGGGCTCAACCTCAGAGCAAAGCCAAGGGAGAAAAATAAAAGAAAAACGTGAGACCTTTTTTCCCCAGTTAGGGTTAGAAAGACAGGGTTTTCTTTGGAGTTTTCACTGCTGAAGCGTCTGCTGCCCAACTGCATGACTGGGGCTTCTCTTAGGACAGCGCCACAGGAAGACACAGGAGAAAACTCAGAACTCACTCCCATGTCGGTTGTTTCTTTGAGTTTGCTCCCCTCTTCAATCTGTTTGCTTTTAATTACTCTTCAGAGTCCGAGGGAAAGTGCTTTCTGTATTTTTCTGGTAGTTTAATTGTAATTAGGATAAGAGACAGGCTGCAGTGTGCTTACTCTATCTTGGTCAGAAACAGTGGCCCATAAACTATTTTACAAAACCATACAAACATCCATAGAATCCTCTCTCAGGTACTTATTTACACCAATATAAAAAATTATTTAATGCAAAGCCAAAAATGATCACTTTCAAAGAATACCTTATAACAAGTTGGATAATTCTCAATTTCCTTATAAATATTTTTTTCTTTCTGAATAGAAAGTGCTGCCTCATCAAACCTAAAAACAAAACAAAGAAATGTAAAACAAGGCAGGTCTAAAGGATCTACAGCAGAGGTCCCTGTGTAATGTGCTTGGTATTACAGATTTTAGAGAAACAAGGAGACAGGTCTTGTTAGAAGCTCTCCATGACCCATGTTTCCATGAGCTCTGCTTGTCTTTTAAATGTCTGACTCCCCCTTTTAGGCAGCAAGCCAACAGACAAAGCAAAAGAACTTGAGGATGGGTTAGTTCAAGTAAAGGATTTTAAGTCTGGTAAGGATTGACCATTCCTGTGCATCCATCAAACATATTACTTTGTGAAATGGCTACACAATCCTTAATTTCATCACCCAATTTCTTTCCCTCTGACTTGAATACATCCAGACGCCCCCTCCCTACCCCGACTTGTTCTCACTACCATGTACTCCCCTGCTGCCTTAGTGGGTCCTAGCAAGTTTCGTGGCACCTAGGAGGGCAGCATGGCGGGGAAGCAAGTCGGAGGCCTAAACAAAACCCTTCCTGCACCTCAACATTCACCTTTTCCATCTACTCACACTCATTTTCCTTTTCTTCCATTCCACCGGATGACAGAATGAAGAGGAAAGAGAGGAAAGGGATCGCCAAAAACGTCCCCCCAAACCCTCAAAGTCCTTACTCCTTTCCCGCTCTCCCAGCCCTAACTCCATCAAACCCTCATCAATCCTCCTCTCCCTGTAAAGATGTGGCATACACTGAATTCCAAGACTCCCTGAGTAGCACCTAATTCAGGACTGGATGACATGTGCAATCTTCAGCCATTTCTCTCAGCCTAAGACTCTGAATTCACGAGAGCAACTACCAGAGGCTTGGTGTTGAGGAATCACACAACCCAAGAGCCGAAAAGGGCAAGCAGCTGCTCTGTTAGGATACCACAGAGGGAGAGAATTAGTGTTGCAATTCAAAATAAAAATTGAATTTTTAGGAAATGCATGCTGGCAACTTAGTGCCTCATAAAATAACACTCATTGGAGAAATGCATTCTGAATTTGCAAAGATCAACTTGATACATTTTTGAAACAAAGTCAACTTGAAAGCTGAGTGTAGCAGCAGAATTCTAAGATTCTCACCCCTCATATATACCCCCCTCTATAATCTGCCTTTGAGTGTCGCTATGAGCTCTGAATATGATGGGGCATCACTCCTGTGTTGAGGATACGAATCAGTTGACTGTGTGGGCCTGACTTTAATCAAGTGAGGCCTTGAAGGGCTGGGTCCTTCCTGAAGTCAGAGACTGGAAATTGGAAAGATGAGCTCCTGATGCATCGAATTGGCAGCAAACCGCCATGCTGTGAACCACATATGAGGGCACATGCCCAGGAACTGAAGGCAAACTTTAGAGCTGAGAGGAGTCCCTGACTAACAGGCAACAAGAAAACCGGGATCTCTGTCACACAGCTGCAAAGAAATCTCTGTCTCCTGGCTGCCAACAATCAACGAGTCTGGAAAAGGACCAAAGCCTCAGGTGAGATCACAAGCCCATCCACACCTAGATTTCAGTCTGGTGAGACCCTGAGCAGAGGACCCAGCTACATTGTGTCCAGACTTCTGACCTAAACTGTGAGGTAATCAGTGAGTACTGTTTTAAGCTGCTAAGTCTGTGGTAATTTCTTATGTAGAAATAAAAAATTAATGCAAGGAGGACTACATGTATTTATGACATTTGTAATTATAACCATGACCCATCACAGATCCTGTTTTATAAAAATAAATTATACCTAAATATTCTATGCCCATATGTCCAGATTATATCATTCTAACAGGAACCTGTTTTTCAAGATTTTCATATATTTAACTATAAATGGTGAATTATTCATACATTAATTATTTCCTTGGCATAGTAATACCATTTCCATGTGCTAATATTGATCTAACAAATCTAACTTAATTCTTTCAGTAGTCAAAGAAGTTGATCAACTTTGCTAAAAGCCCATGGAATTGGCATATAAAGCCGTCTGTTTTCAAATGTATACAGGAAATTATTCATTACATATTGTAAAACACAGATGACTTCAACTTCCCCATCAGGTAATATTTAAAATATTTCTAATAAAATAACATGAATCTGGTTTTGCTGCAGAATAAATTGTTTTTATCTTCCTGTAATTCAAAAAGAGTTAAACCCAAATAAAACAAGATGTAAACTTCACAGAAAAATTATGTGCATATGGCAGGAAATTGTCATAGAACCTCATTAACCCCAAAGCTTTTAATGGACACCCTCCTCACCATGACTCAAACCCTTCCTCTGACCCCAACTATTTCCTAAACTCCAGAATATACTCTTAACTACCTACAAAAATTTTTATTTGTCATATTCCCAGCTAAATTTATTACCATCACTTATAAGCTTGTTTCTAAATTCTTTATCTCAGCTATCAATGGCGCCATGGCCAGGACAGGTATGCAAGACAGAAATGCAGCGCTTCTCCTTAATAACACATCCCCGCTGAACACATGCACGCCCAGCCGTCCCTGTGTTTAGGATCTAGTGACTGTCTCGGTTGTCAGGGGAAGGAAGCCCTTTTCTTTGCTAAGTGAGGCTTACATATGGGATCTGGGTTCACTGAAAGGAACATATACCATGTGTGCTCTGCTCTCCTGCCTCAGACCTTTTCCCACAGGCACAAAGATGTAAGCCTTTGGTCATGCTGAATTTGCTGGAAAAGCTTTTTCTAGGAGGGAACAAGGTTACTGGTCTTGGACTGACTTTAAGGCTATCCTAGATGCTATCTAAATGAAATTCTGAATCACTGCTGAATAATGACTCGCCAGAACTGAAGGAAAAGCAAGAGACAAGTATCCTAAATAGATTAACTTTGCTATAATAACATATAAACTAAGGTATTGTTTAGTTAGTACTAAATCTTACATCTCACACTAATGTAAAAATGTAAGGGCGTTAGCTAAATATAACAAGTATAAAATTTTAGATTCGATGCCACACACTCAATTAGTAGACATTACTTGTATAAAGTATAAAATTACCACAGGTCTTAGTTCTTTTAAGCAATTGATGAAACTAGATTAAAATCTAAGTATAAGGTTAACATATTCAAATATTGTATAAATTGCCTCAATTACCTTTCTGTTAGTATAACCTCTCCATGTATTTCTAACCCTGCATTAATTAAGTTCCTGATAGAAATACCATAGCAGTAGACTTCTTTCATACCACAGGTACTCAGGGACACTTTTCAAAATATCAAATTCCTTCATATTCCTGAATAAATTTAAATCGATATTTACACTGTTATACAATTTAAAAATATATGTCCTTAAAATTAATTTTTGTTCAAACACTGCAGAAAGTATCATTTTAAAATACATTTTTTACTAAAAAAAAAATCAATAAAACAAAATCATGAAATGAAAGAAAGACCTAACTGGTTGCCATATTTATAAATGCCCCCCTTTCTAGCACATCCATGCAACATTCTCACTTCTGCTGCTCATTCAATGTACACTCTTCCCTCCAATGATGCTGTCAAGAAAACTCAGTAATTGTTTTAGAACAATGGTTTTCATGACATGTGTCAAAACCAACTGATAATGTTTTCAGAAGGAAGACTGTTACCACCCAAAGCTCTAAAGCAACACGTGTAGGCAGCTGGAAAATATTCCTCAACTGACCTCCTGGGAGAGATCCTGGCCACTCTCCTCGCCTTTGCTACTTGCTACTCCCCCTACAACACAGCTTTGGGTAATCTACAGCCTGGGAAACAAAAGGGAAAAAGATATGGAAGCCAAATACTTTAGGGCAGCTGAAGCACCGTGAACTCCCACACAGGGCTGTCCTTACCTTTGGTCCTACCTGCAACTTCACTTCTTCCACTTTCCATGGGGTCCTACAGAAAGGGGCCTAGCACTCTACAAAGGCACTGGGGGCCTTAGTGGAGGACTACTAGGAGATGGAAGTAGGTGAGAAAAGGAAGCAGAGTATCCAGCACTTGTCTACTGTCTGCCCTGTAATGACACTATTTGCTGTCAAGGACACCATTACTTGTTTCTAAAAGGGACCCCTGTTCACAAGAGTCAGAATCTAGGTAATACCTTACAGATCAGCTATTCTGCAACAGCCTGGGAGCCATCTCTAGAAACAGCTTTGTTTCTGTCACAAAAACTGGCAGATACTAAACTGAACTACCTATAAGTTGGGAATTGTCAGAGTTGGCATTTCAGTTGTTCTGATGTCTGAGAAGCAATGAGTAATAAGATGAATAAAGGTAATAACATAGGACTGATTTATAAATTAAATTTTGTTTAATGCTTTAATATAAAAGTCTTAATTTAAAACCAAAATAAAATGTTTATTCCATTTAGACCAACAAAAAAACTAATCAGTGAAAGAAGATGCTATAAAGTACATCTTTAAATGAGAATGTTTAATAGTTAATTCTAGATTAACTTATTCTCATTACTCTAGATCTGTTGTATTTCAGAATCCGCAGTCATCATGACAATAAGTTAATTCAGTCTCAGAAAGGAATCAGTAGATTCATGAGTCATTTCTATTTTGATTCCTTGATATATTAAATATATCTTGAGTCTCTTCTGTCACTGGAAAGTTTTGGACAAATTTCAATTAAGATATCTATCTCCAGACTCACAATCCCTAAAGGTGTTTATCTCAAATATTATTACAGGAAAACTTGACAAACAAAATTTTATTAATGATAGAAACTGTTTACTAAGAGTACACTGAGGCTGCGTAAAACAAAAAAAGGAAAGTCCAATAAAATTCTAGCTTTCTGGGGCTCAACTATTTGTGCCTTAGGTCACACATTTAAAGGATAAAAAGTAGATATCTTATTTAATGACACTATTTGGTTATCAAGAACCCATGGGTGAGCATTTAGGGCATCTTTGTCATTTACCCCAATATTTGCATTGTTCTTTAAGAAAGACATTATAATCTAACTAAATAACAGATCAAGAAAACTGTTCTTGCTCATGCTGCTGAGGCATGTCTCAACCAATGCATGACAAATTTTGGTATTATGCTTTAGAAAGACAGATCTTTTAATATTTAGCTCAATGTGCCTACTGTCTAGTAGCTGTCAGTTTTCAACTGGGTGTCCTGGTGTGTCTATTGCTCACATCAAAAAGATTAACAAGCTTCCCCTCAAATGACTTACTAGTTCCACACAGGAATAGAGTTTTGGAAGATGTACCTGCGTCCTCGAACCAGCAGTCTGGAGGCTTTTCCTAGTAATTCAACTGCCTGTCGTAAGCGTTCCTCATTCTAAAGGAATCAAAGAAAAAGAAATGTTGGTTGCTTTAATGTCAAAATCTTTTTATCCCTCAACACTCTATAAAGAAGTAATGGCATTGGATCGGGACGGGGGGAGGGAGGGACACCAAAGCTGCTAGTCCATTTCACTACTCTAATAGAAAAAGAGAAGAGTTCAGTTGTGAGCATGAAAAAATTTTAAAGTAGCCCCACTGGATTTCTCTTGTTCTATATATTATGAATCTAAACAAAGTAATTAAAAAAATAAATTCAAACTTACTTCAAATACATTAGCTGTCTGTTGATATAATTGTACAGCCTTTTCTGGATCTACATTTTCTATAAGCCTGAATTAGACAAGAAAATTGGAGTTAGTGAGAGACAGAAAACTTGTTTTTTCAAAGGACTTTATTAAAACATCTATGCAGAGACTGGTGCTTCTAAGAGTAGTTCCACACACTCACTTTCCAGCTCGCTCCAATGCCATGGCCGCTGTGTCAGGGGTACCATTTTCTAGATACATCATGCTGGCTTTCTCAATCAGCTGAACAGCCTCTGGTAGTCTCTGCATCTCCTTTGGGCAAAGGATACAGCACAGATCAGAAAATGCATCAATTTAAGAAATACGTGGCAGGACTCAGTGACTCAGCTTGTAATCCCAGCACTTTGGGAGGCTGAGGCGAGTGGACTGCCTGAGCCCGCGGGTTCGAGACCAGCCCGGGCAACTTGGAGAGACCTCATCTCTGCAATAAACCAAAAATTAGCCAGGCATGGTAGTGTGTGCCTGTAGTTCCAGCTACTTGGAAGGCTGAGGTGGAAAGATCACCAGAGCCCAGCAGGTCGACGCTGGGGTGGCCATGAATGTGCCACTGCACTCCAGCCTGGGCGACAGAGTGAGACTCCGACTCAAAAAAAAAAAAAAAAGAAGAAGAAAGAAATACAAAGTTAGCTATCTGAAATGCAATTATATCATCCCTAATTCATGAAAATAAATGATTCAAAACATTCTATAAAAATAAATATTTTGAAAAGAAAGGCTTTCACTTGATTACTCTCCCAGCCAAGCTTCATTTAACCAAACCAAAAATGTACCAGATAATTTCTACACAAAATTCAGCACCACTTCACAGGCATTCAGACAAACTACACAAATAGTAGAAACCCCAAACCTTGCTCTTTACTGTTTTCTACGCATTTGCAATTCTCCAAACATTTACTGAGTCCCTACCACATATGAGGCCTATGCCAAACATCACAAACTGATAGCTCAAGGGCTGTAGCTCATTTCCAAGTGAGTTTTGCTTGAACCACAATATTTTTCAGATACTTTCACAAAAAATTCTGTTTTATGGCTTCCTTTAAAAAAAATATGAAAAGCTACGGCAACAGCAGGTCTGCATTCCCACGTGGCAAAAATGAGCTGGGGCTGAGCAGCAGCTATCCCTGTTAGATGAGACATGCCACCTCCTGAAATTGACTGCCTTTCTCCCAAGCCCATCTCCCACCTGCCCTACACAGCCACAGCTGCCTTGTTCATTTCAGCTATTCCCCTATGCCCTGAGTTTGCCACCTTGTTCTATGCCTGGTTGTAATCAACAGAATAAATTCCGTGTCTTCCTATTAATCTCTAAGTCTCAGGATCCTGTAGAACTAATATCTCCAACAAATAAGAAATGTTAAAAAATAAACTAAAACCAAATTTTTAAGAATCATTTAAAAGCTAGTTAAAAAGTTTACAGAAGTTACTTATTTAGGATAGACTTGTATCTTAAAGCAGGCTCCACCACTGACATCTCATGGGTTATTTTCAATCATCTATTTAGTTCCTCACTAAGCTGACAAATTCATTAGAGTATCTCTAGCAAAATTTCTGGTCTCATTTTCACCAACTCCAAAACATAAAATAGACTAAAGATACCATATGAAATAAACTTGCTGTCATTCACTCAAACGAGATCATATGTTAATATAGCCCCAAAGCTCATTGAAAAAAATTTTAAAAAAATCTTTTTTGTTATAAACCCAAAGGCCAAAGAGAGAATTGAAGCCTAAGCATGTGCTGAAGGATAAACAGAGAGGTAAACTAACTAAAGCTATTTCCCTCACTTAGTTCTGTGGATCATTCTGACTTTTACACAAATACAGTTGGTCCTTGAACAACACAGGTTTGAACCATAGGGTCCACTTAAATGCAGATTTTCTTCCCCTCTGCCACTGGAGACAGCAAAACCAAGCCCTTCTCTTCCTCCTCCTCAGCCAATGCAAGATGATGATGACAAAGGTGAAGACCTTCACAATGATCTACTTCCACTAAATGAATAGTAAATACATTTTCTTTTCCTTATAACCTTAGTAACATTTTATTTTCCCTAGTTTATTTTACTATAAGACTACAATATATAATATGTATTACACACAACATACGTGTTAACCTACTTCATATTACTGGTAGGGCTTCCAGTCAACAGTAGAGTAAAGTTTTGGGGAAGTCAGAAGTTATATGCAGCTTTTCGAGCATATGAGCAGGGGCTGACACCCCAATCTTTACATTGTTCAAGAGCAACTGTATTTCTTCCCTTAATTCACCTATCCACTAATTAAATATACACTGAGCATCAACAACATAAAAGATAAAAAGAAACAACACAGCGTCTATCCTTCATGACTTTCACCTAGTAGATAAGAAGTACAGAGCATTAACTACAGCAGAAGGCAGGAAGAAATGAGTGCCACCTAAGTTCTATGTTTAAAACGTAACAACTGCAGCACCCTGCTTTTGTATCACGTCAAGTGAGCCTGTGACTAACAGAGGTCTAACCATAGATCTGATACTTCTCCACAGTGATGAGCTGCTTACTTAAAAGTTATACCTCCCACCATAAATACATCCATTTTCAATGGCTTATGTGCCTGTGGAACAAACAGAATATGAAATCCAACAGTCAAAACACGTTAGACCCAGAGGTTAATCCAACAAGTCCCCTTAGCTTCCCTTGTGCCTCCATCTACAAACTGCCATTTCCTGAGTCTTGCTGGAAAATAAATGCAAAGATCTGTATGACAAAATCTTAGCTCACAGAATTAACTGTGGACCATATAGCTCAGAACTCCTAATACTGCCTAGGACTGTCCAAAAGCATTTAATTTGAATACAAGACCATGCCAGAAAGCACTTGCCTTCATCTGTTTCCCTATCCATTAAGTTTATTTTTCCTTCATTCAATGTAGTGTCTTTCCAATCCTCAAAATAAACAGATATCTGCGCAACAGAAATAATGCCTGATTAATAACTTCAGTTGAAGACTCAAGTCTTATCACAGCTGCTGGAGTATAAACTGAGGGTGTAAGAATTATAGTATTCTAGCATTGCTGTACAAAGACAGTACATCCTAACAATAGGCACAAGGTACAAAAGAGGAAACTGAGGCAGGAGAAGGCCAGAGAGACCCCTGGCTTCTGTGGCTATAAGAAAAATTCAAGTTGCTAAGGATTTGCTCCTAATATCCTAACGTGCATCACCAAATATCAATTCAGTTGCATGTTTGGTCAGAGAAACTTTATTTCAATGTGTGTATAACAGTGTTATCCTTATGATAAGGAAGCACCATAATTTATTTAAACATTTTCTTATCATTAGAAATGTACATGATGGACATTTTTTCAATGGACACCTTATGATTAAGTCTTTGTTATCTATTTCTTTGTGACAGATTCAGGGAACTTGAATTCCTAGGTCAAAACCAATGAAAAATTGAGAACTAAGCATGTTGACAGCTATTACCAACATCTTTTAATCTTTCCAATGTTTCTGAAATGTTCCACAATGATCATGCATTCACTGAAAAAAACCTCTGTAAATTCACATTATAAAAGTCACAAAAATTCAATAGCTTTAATTTACAAAGCTAGTAATAAATAATTCAAAATAGCTTTTACCATATTAGAAAACACATAAAAATTGGAAGAAAAATAGTGTATTTCAATTGCAACCTGGCATACTTTGAGAGTATCATAAAGTAATATTTTTTGTCTTACCACAACAGGATATTAATTCTAATCTGTTTTTAAGAAGCAGAAATATGAAAAGTGGCATGGGTACATTAGTCAGAAAATTCCATTCAAAAAGAATCAGTTAAATCAGCAAAAGCTTGTCTGTGGTTTTCTTCACTGCCAACTAATATTTATAAAACAAGAAAAAATATCTAATTTCTACAATCCATGAATTTCTAAATAAACCCTGTAAATTTTTACTACATTAAGATGTCCTTAAGTTCTCAAAAGTAGGGAAACATACCATAGCATTCTATTTTTAGCAATATATAGCTGTCTTAGTTACAGAGCTTAGAACTTTGCTGTTCCCGGTTCCCTTCAATATATTTTATCTTAAATTTCATTTATAACACTCCCTATCTAAAGATCCAGAATGCACTCTATGGGTCCAATTAGTGTTACTCTGAACAGAAAATCTTAACTTAGCCTCTTTTACCTTGTAGCAAGGAGGCTTTCCAACCTCAGAATAAATTCTACTTTTAACACCTTGTGGTTCATTCATTTTACCCACCCGACAGTCGCGACACAACAGCATTACTGACCTTCAACATCATGCCAGCTTGCTCATAAGCTCTGCAAAGAGAACATCATTTCTCTGATGAGATCTTAATGAAATAAAGGGGAGGAAGAACTTTCTGGTGAGGGAAGCAACTTTAATTAAAATTGGTTCATGCACAACATATCACTTTAGCCTTATATTATCACCCAGCATAATTTTTTCTTCTTTTTATTTTCATGGGCAGTAATGCCTTAGGAATACCAGACATTTTAGTTGAAGGAATTTTATTTTGCAGATGCAAAATTAAGTAAGGCTCAGAAAGGATAAATTACTTTCCATTAGAAAAACTTAAATCTAAGTTTTTAAAAAAATAAATACTCTCCACAAAAAATAAAAAAGTTTCCTGCTTCTCTTCCACAGTCACTATTAAAAATCAAGAAAGAGGGAAAAAAGATTCTAACTTGTTCTTCATAGGTCACTAAGCAAAATGCTCCTGAAAATAATGTGCAGAATTTAATGTAAACATGGTATATCTTATAGTTAGAAGTGACTTAGTTTTTAAGGTTCAGGTTAAAACGGAAGCAAATGGAAATAATTATTTATTTAAATCAATACAAAATAATTCATTCTTTAAGAATGTATAACTTGGGAAAAATTTATTGACCTATAGAAAAACAGCAACACTTAAAACATACTTTGTAAATATATGAAAACATGGAGAATATCACTTACTTGGCAGCATGAAAAAGACTGAATGATGTAACAAAGTCAAAATTAAGGAAAAAAAAAAAGGAACACAGTAGTTTTTAGCGATCCACTATTTAAAAGACAGTTAACTAAATCACTGACACAGTTGGTTCTGAAAGACAAATCTTACAAACAGGTAAAGAAGAAATAATTCAGTGCCTGTTGATATCTCTTAAAACTACAAAATTCACAAAAATACTGACAAAGCATCACACAGATTTCAAACTATTTCTATTTTGCTTTAAGTTGAAGATTTTTACTACAATGCAAAGTCATTATGACTATAATTTGCAAGTAAGATAAACATTTTTTTAACCAGTAAGTTTCAAAACAACTCAGGAAATGTATTGTTTTAAACTACTTATAAATCTTATTTCAAATACATAAGAAAGACTTGTTTAAAAGCTGACACAGCACTTTAAAGATTTTCAATACCTATGCTGCCACTACATACTTCAGCAAGTTATCTATAGATTTTCCTGGCTTCACACCTCATGTAAATTCATCATCAAGGGAAACCACAAACAACAGAGAATAAATTCTCAAATGTAGCTCTGCAAACCAGTCAAATGTCACTAGATATGGTCCTTCAGAGTTCAAAAATGCATAATTTTTCTAATCACTTTCTAATTTAAAAGCATTTTACTTCATGGGTAAGAAATTCATAACAAGAGAAAATAAATAAAATGAAATAAAAATAAATTAAAAAAACAAGAGAAAATAAACTGTCAAAATCATCTAATTGTTTAATTTCTTTTTAAAGGTTGAAAAAGATACGCCCTATTATTTTCATGGGCAACAGCTTCCCTCAGGCAGGCATCTTTTGCTTGCTCAAACTGTTTGGCATTTTTAAAAGCAACAGCTGAAATAGAAAAAAAAATAGACTTTCTATTTTCATCATTTAAAACCTCAAATGAATCATTACTGAAATCCACATTTTATATGATGTAGTACAACACATACTTATTTCAATCAAATACTTAGGAAGTTTCATAAAACTATAAAATATGACTTTTTTCTAAAGCAATTTCCTTCCCCTTTACTGATTATCAACAATTCATGGGTATTTTCAAAAGTTTTCATTTTTAATTTGTTGGACTATTGGTAACAAATCAGTGCTACTTCCAATCAAAATCAAGAAGTCTTTCTAACACCAACACTCCCAAGTACTCCCAAAGAACAACAGACAGGTTCTTTAGTCACAAAAGACAGCACCTTATTTCACCAGTTTTACATGTAACAATAATAAAAACAGTGCTTTAATTATACTTCGTTAAATTATTTAGGAACTAACAACCAATAAACACATTGAACAGTCTTATAATAAACCTTCCCTTTTGGCACAATCTTTATTTTTTTAATTTTTAAAAATTTTTATTTTAAAGATGCAGGGTGAAATTCAGAGTTAGGTATAGAAACAGTCATTGTACAGGTAAAGTTTGGGCCTCACTTTGGTTCCCACTTCACCTGGTGGCACAATTTTTAAATAAATGTCTAACAATTAATTTTTTTTAAATGCTTTTATACTGTTTAGGGGTCTATGAAAAAGATATCTCGCTCTTCAAGGAGCTAAAGTGTATTGCCAGCTGTTTTAAAGATGTAATAATTAAAGCAAAACAATTCAGAGTGGCTTTAAAATATGGTCTTACAAATTTTGGAAAACTTATCAAGGGCTGCTTACAAAAAAGTAAAAAATCATTGTGCTCTAAAAAAAGTGTTATTTGCTTAAAACACTATTAAAATTATCTTTAATAATAAAATGTTGAAAACAAACAAGACACTGAAACTATCCTCCCTGCTTTTTCATATTCTGTTAAAAATTTTTTTTCTACTAATTAATATATTTTACATAAACCCATAAAGAAAATAAACAAAGGATGCATTAATGGGAAAATCTGATCTAGAGTATTTTTGAATGTAGCTCATGGTTTCAGAAGTATATAAACAAATCTGTGTCAAATTTCCCTCACAGAGGAAGCTTGCAAAATGTATACTCCTGTCACAAAAACATCCTTGTACAAAGTTTCTATAAAATCCACACACAGGTTGAACTTTTAATAATTTTATTTTTATAAACTATAAATGTGCATAATGCAAGGGACAGAAATTACTCAGCTATGTACCCCCAACCCCACCCCATCTCTGCTGTCATGGACAGGTATCAGGATCTCTGACTCAGCCTTCAACACATCTGAAAATAACAAGTGGGAAAAAAATGCAAGAGCTCGGGCAGGTATATTGTTTTGTTTGTCTTGTTTTTAACTATTAAAGCCTTACAGAACAAGTAAGAGTAAGTATCATGCTGAGATGAAGTTATCAGACAATTTTAAGATTATACACTGAAGCAAGAGGACAACAGTCACAAATACCTGCTTTTCCATATTCAGATGCAGCGCTGTCATAATCTGGCTTCCATTTTAAAAAACCAGTTTTCAGGCTAGAATGAAAGGAAGACACATGTAACAGAAATTACCAACCGCATTTATAAGTCAAATCCTGCTTGCAATGACCTTGTAGGCCATCTTTTTTAAAAAGGAAGAAGCTGTCAAGCACAAACTCTCTCCCACCTCTGTCCAAGTTTATGCATAGCAAACACAGCCTCACCTCTTTCCCACTCAGTCACAGATGTGGGTTTCCTCCTAGAGGTTTTCACTTCATGGTCCCCACACCAGCAGGATCAGCAACATTACCTGGGAACTTCATTGTTGACCCCACCCCACACCTACAGAACTTCCCAGGTTTGACAAGCCCCAAGTTTGAGAATCTCTGAAGCACAGTGTTGTTAACAGTCAGATTGGTGAGACTGAAGCTCAGAAGAGGGGCCAGGGACATAAATGGAAGAGTCATGAGGATATGCCACACCAAGAGCACAGATAAGATCCCCTAGGAGATTGCAGAGGCATGCTAGAAAGGCTCAGGAATAAACACATTCAGTGGAACAACAGAGGCAGAGGCAAAAAAGGGTGAGAGTTAGCCACCAGGAACAGGAAAGATAACCAGAAAGAGGTACTTTGAAAACGAAAAGAAACTGTCTTCTGGGATCACTACTGCCTTCTCAGATGCCAAATCAAAGGACAATCAATTTTGAATTCTTATCTTGACCTTTCTATAATACTTTATTTTACTTCTCTCTTATTTTAAAATATTTTCAGGCTTAATTTAAAAGAATTCAGTGCCTATCAAATTTGGATGTGTGTAAGAATTGCTAAACACTATCGTGAATCCTAGATTTCAACCCAATTAGTGAAAGCCTGCTTACATGTAACACTGTTTGCTTCAAATGAATCGAGGGAGCAACTTAATTGAAAGATGGGGAATCCCTACAGGCCTTTAGACGGACTCTTCATTTTGTGACAGCTGTGTGAACTGTCAAGAAGCCCTAAATCTTAATTAACATTTTGGTCAATTAAACTTCTACAAGGTTCAAATTTGTATAAGCAATTCTTCAAGCTTACAAAGTATTTCATTGCTCAGAGAAATAAAATCTTTAAACTGTGGTGTGTGTATTCTAGCCCACAAAATTGAGGAAATACAGAATAAAGCAAAACTCTCATTCCTACCCCTACCCCAAAACACCCACTACATCCTATATATGAGCATAATTTTAAAAATCTCACCAAAAACAAGATACTGATACAATAATTCAATTGTCTAAAGCGCTATACATGGAAATACCCAGATATTTAAAATACAGCAAATGACCTCCAGTCAACTGAACACCATCAGGTAGGAAGAAAGAAGGCAGTTTAGCTTAGATTTAGTAGCTATGCCTGTTAGTGCTTCTGACTCTTTTTGTCCAAAAAGGCAATAAGGAAACTGACCTATTTCCAAAGAACAAAAGAAAACAGCACAACTACCATCTGCGTGGAGGCTATTAATTTACAAAACTCCTTGGCAATACTGAACTATATCATCACTAGAAAACAGAAAAATCAAATTTCTCCTAAGCTCCTGGCCCATTTTTTCCAACACCCACTGAACAACTCTCTAGAGGCATTTCAAACGAACACTTCCAGCCTGAACCCAACACCTCCCTATGCCAGCCCCAGCCACTAATTGTGCCCATTCATCTATATCCCCAACCTTGGTCGAAGGCCTCTCCCAGGTTAGAAGACTAGGAGGCAAGCCTTCACCTCCACATCCTGGCAGGTCATTAAAGTTTGTCAATGTTATTGACAATTGTCGTCCAATCCTTCCCCCTGTACTGTTACTTGAATCCAGGCCATCACATCCTCTTCCATTAAGTCAACAACCTACAGACCTGTCTCAAAACACTCTCATAGGAGTGTCACCTTTCCTGCTCTGTTGTTTTCTTCCATTCCCCCCACTCTGGGGACATTAACCTTGCTTTGTTTCTCCATTGTATCTACTGACTGCTTCTATTCTAGCATCAGATACCCTATTTTTACCCATATGTTCACTCGTCTGGCCTCCTGTGAATTCTAAGCTCTTGAGAAGAGGACCACTTTGGGTCACCCCAGTACTCCCAGTGGCTGACACAGATACACAAGGACAACTTTGTAAATGTTCACTTACTACATAAATATACCACAGTTCTCCCACCCCACAGGGCATTCTCCACACTGCTGCCGCATTTATTCTGCCAGACACAAATCTAACCAGGTACACTAGTGATTAGATGCTTAGAAAAGCTAAGGTTCAAGGCAACCTGAGAAGCTGCCCCTTCACAGTCTGGCAACCCTCTTTGCTCTAGTTCATCCCGCAGCACTGCAACTACACCCCACAGTGTCCCTGAGCACGTTTTCAGGCCTATGGACATACTACATCCTGTGTGCACAGGCTCTCTCACACACGATTTTCCCTCCATGTAAAAAAATTCCTTATTTTGCAGTCCCTGCTCCAACAGCACTTCTATGAAACCTTCCCAAATTTTCCCAAGCAGAATAAACTTCTCTCTCCGTGTGACCAAAGCACAGTTCATACAGCTTTCCTGCGGTCCTTACTTACTCCACACCCTATCCTAATTCCACTTTTGGGGTGCACCCCGCTATAAAGCAAGACGGTGCTGGGAACTCCCACCCCGGACCGGGGGAGCCCCAGACTCTCACACACCACCTGCAAGACAGGGGCAAAACAGAAAAGGCTTGAGTCTTTCTACTGTTTAGAAAGGGGCTCTGCCACCTTTCGACGGCGCCTCCGTGGGCAAGTCATTGTGAGGTTTCCCTGGGCTTCACTTCCTCTTATGGGAAATGACAATTTCCACCTGGAAAGTTGTCGTGAAGACCTCAGGTGACGAGACTGGGTACCACAGCGTAGGGTGTGAACTTTTCATCATCAATCACTGCCAGATAAGAATTCACTGGAGCCGGGAACCTGGGGGAAGGAGGGGTGACCAGACGGTGGACTCAGGAGCTTCGGTTCCGTTCCGAGGGTGGCAGACAAACCCAAAAAGGGGGCTAAGACCGGAGCTGCTACCAGGGGCAGTAAGATGGCAGGGGACACGGCTCACCGAGGCATTTCAAGGGTACACCTACGGTCCCTGCCACGACATACGGGACTCCCCCGGAGCAGGGGTTCTCAACAGGACGGCATTTCCGGGCTGTCACGCGTCGGGGAGGAGGGGGGAGTGCCACCGGCATCGGGCAGGTAGAGAGCAGGGGTGCCTCTGAAAAGCCTACGACGTACAGGACGGCCCTCCAACTCCGTCCACCGAGCACCTGCTCCAGAGGGCCCGAGCCGGGAAGCCCCTCCGGAGGACAAGCAGCGCCACAGCGACGGAACCCCCACCGGACCCTAGACCCGGCGCGCGGGGGACTTCCGGCGGGCGAGACAACTTCGCCTCCCGCGGTGCGGCGGCCGCGGCCCTCGGACTCCGACGTTCGCCAAGGTCCCGGCAGCCTCGCGGGCGTCGGGGCGCACCGGGCCCTCACTCCCCGCGCCCGCCCTCCAACACTGGCAGGGCGCTGACGAAGCCCAAGTCCGGGAAACCCGGCCCCCGCGGCCGCACGGGCCCGCGCAGGGTCTCGCACTCACTATTTCTCTGCTTTGGCGAGATGCTCCAGCCCCTCGTTGATCTTCTGTGCCGCCATCTCCGCAGTCCGGCTCCCGACGCGGAGACGCAGAGTCCGCCTCTCCTTGGGCCCCGAAAGACCCAGAAGGAGGCGTGGGAACGCCGAAGGGGACGCTGGGACAGCCCGGCGGCCGAGCGGTTACGGGGCCCCGGAGGGCCCAAATCAGCTGGGCGCAGGGCGCAGAGTCGGCCCGGGCGCCCCGCTGGGACCCACCGCGCAGGCGCAGCGCGTGAAGGCGGGCCCCGCCCACGACTTCTAGCGCAGGCGCATGGTAATACGGAAGGAGGTGCATGCCTTCGTGCAACAGCTATTTAATGAGCACCTGATATGTGTCAGGCACAGTTCTAGACCCTGGAAAATCAGTAGGGAGTACAACAGACAAAACCCCCCACCATAATAGAGTTTTGCTTTCTCATTCATGTGAGAATGGCATGGGTCTTCTTTATAGAGTTAATTGCCTTACAGTTTATCACATCTGAGGTTTCTTTGCACCACAGCTGGGATAGTATTCTTTCTTTTATCCATTCTTTCTTTTGAGCGCCGACTGTATGTCAGCCACTAAGCTAAACAGACTCTAAACCCTGATACCTGTCAAATAATATTGCAAGCTGTGATGAGGGCTCTGAATGTCAAGGTCAGGGAGCTAGGATCACATGCAACTGTCTGGTAGAAATAGTAGCCAGTAATACAGTTGGCTCCATTCATAATTCATAGTGACTTCAATATCCACGTAGATGATGTCCTGCAATGCCTATACAGTCTCTCAGTTTCTGATCTCATATGATCTTTTCTTACACCGAGCTCAGCCACCCATTCCCAGGACCCTACCAATAACTGTGTGTCCTCCGTAGTGTCAGTTTACCCTTTCCTGAGATTCCAGTTCACACATCCTAGCATCAATAATTCTTCACCTTCACCAGATTCCTCACCATTTCCTTATCCTTCTGCTCTTACTCACACTTCCCTCTTTTCCCAGCATAAATTCTATGTTCTATCATTCTAGTCACTATTTTGCATATGCTTTCGATGTCGTTGGGTCTCTCTCCTCTCCTTTCTCCTAGCCTGGAAAAACCCCAACTCTCCACCTACTCTCGTGCAAGTGAATTTGGCTGGAGGAAGACAAACCAGCATGCTAACAATACACATTTTAATGATCATAAACATCAAGCAGACCTTTAGTGCCGCTGAGCAACTGTACTCCACTTCACTGGTCAAATCACTCACCCACTCGCTTGGATGGCTATTCACACCTTCCTTCTCAAAACTCCAACGCGGTCTCTCTGCCTGCCTGCCAACTCTCACTTCTTATTTAATAGAAAATAACAATGAGAAGAGTTCTTCCATTTGGCCTCACCACCCTATCTACCAATCCACTTACATTTATTTGCTAATCAATATTTTGCCTTCTTTTCCAGTGACAAGAGGACTGGCCTGGACATCTCTGTCTATCCCCGCTTCCTTATTTAAAATGAGTAAAGGTACTACCCACACACAAGACCTTTCATCATTTGATTGTCTAGCTGGGCTTTCTTCTATTTACAGGACGGTGAAAGTGGAAACTACAGGCTTCTTAAGGCCTAGGCACCAGCTGAAGAATACTTCTGCCACGTTTGATTGATCCAAGCAAGCCATAAAGCAAATTCAGTTTCAAAATGTGGAAAAATAGAAGAGTTGTAAAATATTGTGGCCATGACTTCAAGTTCGCACCAACTCTAGGATAACTAAGTATGAGTACTGATACCAGTGGCAAATCTTATGTTTTTCAGTAAAGTTAGACTTACTAACTATCTAAAGCCATCACCCTCTAAAACCATCAAAAGTGCCTAGATCTGAGGGATCTAGACCAAAAGTCTTTCACCTCCTCATTTTCCTTTATTCACTCATTCACTATTAAATTATTACTTACTGAGCATCTACTTTGCACAAGACACCGGGCCTATGCAGCCACACGTAACTTGAGCAAAAGGCACAATGTCTGCTCTCACTGAATTTGTAATGGATGAGAGGATGCAATATTTAGCCTAATTCAATTTCAGCATTAACAAAGAAAAGAGAAAAGGAAGGCCATGACAGCCCCTTGGTATGTAAGTGATTATAAGTGACTTGACTTTCCAAAACACCTTTGACTGTGGATGCTGTGGTTAAGTTTGTGCTAACTTGCATTCACCATAAGGCAACATGAGGAGGAAGAATGGGAACAATAAAGGGGTGGAACAGATACCCCCACTTTCTTCCTTTCCCTTTTTCTTCCTATCTTAAGATTGAGGTAGGAATTCAACAAATGTATTTAAACTGAGAGACTAGCTTGGAAGCGCTAGGACTGGAAGGTTTGGAACCAATGATAATAGACTTGAGATGTGCCGTTGTCCAAGCTAGACTCGATGGCATAACTCCAGCATTGGTGACTCATAAAAGTAATTCTAGGTCTCACAACAGCTACCACCAGAGGTTAAGCAAAAGTTGTCTCTGTGACTGCAACCCACCTCTCTCACCTCCTCTCCTGGGTTTCTTTTCACAGAAGGTATTCCCTCCTCTCCCCCACAGGCAGGGTGCTGGCCTAAGTGACCCTGTCTGGGCCTACCCTTTCCACTAGTTCTGATAATTCCTTTTCTTTATCCTGCCTCAATAAAAATGCATATTCCCAAGCACTCTACTTATTTTGGGTGTGACTAAAAAGATTTACATAAAACTGTGAATGAGGCTTAAAAGAGAACATGCTGACTCCAAGTATTCTCTAACTGATGGGCTTAAGTCTGAGAGAGTTTTTCCGAGCCTTGGTCCCCAGGTTCCCTTGTCTACACAAATCTACTTCCTTCCTTTAGCCTCATCTGCTGCCAGGATGCAGAATTCTGGGACCTACCTTCCTCAGCCGAATGTTCAGAGAAAAAAGAGGTCTTTGTCATTGCTTGGGAAGAGAGTCAAATGAGCTGTCTTTCAGCCCACAAATCATAAATGCAGAAGCATGAGAGCTCCTATATCATTAAGCTTTGCTTATTTCATTGCTAGCACTTGACAGTGTTATTTTACCCTTTTGTTTTGTTTTTTTAAATATACTGTTAACTTATACATTAGCTACAATTCAGAGACCTGGCCAAGATTTGAGCCATGAGTCAGAAAATCGTTACTCTGGGAAATATGAGTTATAAATAAAACATTTACAAATAAACTTTTGGACCAAATTCTGTTATCATTTTATGGGTTCCTCTCATTGGTAGGATTTTAGAAAATTGCTCTTGACTTTTGTCTGGATAAAACTCATAAACACCATTATGATCTGTATTTTTTTGTTAAGTATTAATGAATACATTGATTTAAAAATTTACTCCCGAATCTCTATGAGATTTTGATGAAAAGATGCCAAACTCTGTAAAATATTTTAAGATAGTATTTTCTCAACCAAACTTGAGGACCAAAGGCTAGGAACACCCAACCTCAGGAGATCCTGAGAACATGTGCCCACTGTGATTGAACAGTGGCTCAGTTATATACACCTTAGAAAGGCAGAAGTTGGCCAGTCTTGGTAGTTCAGCCTGTCATCCCAGCACTTTGGGAGGCTGAGGCAAGTGGATTGCCTGAGCCCAGGGGTTGGAGACTAGCCTGAGCAACGTGTGGAGCCTTTGTCTCTACAATAAATCAAAAATTAGCCCAGTGTGGTAGCGCGCGCCTGTAGTTCCGGCTACTTGGAAGGCTGAGGCGGAGGGATCGCCAGAGCCCAGCAGGTTGACACTGGGGTGGTCACGAGCGTGCCACTGCACTTCAGCCTGGGCAACAGAGTGAGGCTTCAACTAAAAAAAAAAAAAAGACAGAAGTTACAAGAAACCATAAATCAATACATGTGAGATTTTCATTGGTTTGACGCAGGAACAAGGGACATTTAAAAGTGGGGGCTTGTAGGTCATAGGTGGATCCAAATATTTCTTGACTGGTAATTTTTGGTTCCTATCTAAGGAATTTTGGAAATCAGTAGAGGAGATATTTTAGTGAGATAAGAGGGCTGGAAAAAAAAATATTGGTTGATGAAGGTTTACGCATGGCGGACTTCAGAGACCCTAGATAAGTGTCCCATAAGGTTCCCGGAGTATGGGAGTCCCCAGTAGAAGACTTTGCAAGTCCACAAAATACTTTGATTTCCTTCTTTTTTTGTTATGTGATGTTATGCCAGAGTCAGGTTAGAAAACAAACTTTACTACACAGGGTAATAGGATAATAAATCCCCATCTGGTGAGTTCTTATCAGGAGTGACTCCACAAGCCTTTTTATCAGGAGTTTGATAAGAGGGAAAAAAATCAGGTTAGTCCTCAGAGATTAAGATGGAGAATTCTTTCTCCACATTTGTGTGTCCAGTGCCTGCTCAGCAACTCCACTCCACGACGCTGAAAGCCAAAACCTCAGACATGACCTGCCCACATCTGCACAGCTGACATTCCCCTCACCTGTTCTTCCTCAGTCCTGCCCACGTCGGTTCATGGCATGGTGTAAAGGGTTCACCCTTCTCCTTGCCCAGACTGTTGGCGTCATCCTCGCCTGCTCACTTTCTCTCACATACCACATGCAATCTGTAGGAAATTCTCTTGACTCTTCCTCCAAATGGCGCCCAGAACCAACTGCATCTCCCTGTCCCTGTCTGAGTCACCATAGTCTGTGACTGTACCAGCCTTCTATCTTGGGAACCTCGTACAGTGGTGAGTCCAGAGCAGAACCCGGTCAGTGTCGCTGAAATTCCTGTGTCATTATGGGAAAAGGGGAAGAAGCATTTGGACATTCAGAGGGTATTTTCTCTAGTGCCTGGCCATGGCTCTTCTCCAAGGTGATTTCTTTGGCTTGTCATCTGCTTCTATTTCCTTCAGTCTCTCCTGCTCTAATCTTTCACAGAATCTCCACTTAAAATCTATTCTAATTTTCTTTCTTTGTTTTTTTTTTTTTGAGTTGGAGTCTCCTCTGTCACCCAGACTGGAGTGCAGTGGCACAATCCCAGCCACCGCAGCCTCGACCTGCTGGGCTCTGGTGATCTTTCCTCCTCAACCTTCCAAGTAGCTGGAACTACAGGTGCGTGCTACCACACCCAGTTAATTTTTTATTTATTATAGAGATAAGGTCTTGCCAAGTTGCCTGGGCAGGTCTCCAACCCATAGGCTCAGGCAATCCACTCACCTCGGCCTCCCAAAGTGCTGGGATACAGACTGAGTCACCGAGCCTGGCCTGTTCTTATTTTCAAATGAATTTCAAAAAATCAGAACAAGAGACTGAATGTAGGAAAAGGCAGAAAGACCATGGAGGCCACACCCACAGGTGTCAGTCCTCAAGGACAGCGTAGACTGGTGTCACCTAACCATAGCATAGCTTCCAACGCAGCCAGGCTGCAGTCATCCCTGCCTCAGTGGGGAGGGGGTGAATGCCGAAGATGCCAGGAGTGGAACCTGCACCGTGGAGCTTGCCTGACCCTCTAGGCACCTGATGGAGATTGGCAGCTAAGACCTCCACTAAGCCCTGGGTTCTTGGTAACCATTTGCCAGCAATTCTACTGAGTGATTTAGAAACACTGTATTTATCCCATTTTACATATGAGAAGACTGAAGCTCAGAGACACTAAGTAACTTTCCTAAGATCACATAGGTAAATAGGAAGTTGAACCCAGAACCATCTGACTCCTAAATCTGTACTTGGCTCACCATAATGGACTGAGAATGATCTCTGTTTTGTAGAGGTTTAATAACTCATGCAACATCTCTGCTCAGGCCAATTATAGATTTTCAAGTCTTCTCTTTTTAAAAAAAATTTTTATTTTAAAGATGTGGTGTATAATTCAGGGTTAAATATACAAATGTTCGTTATGCAGGTACCCTTGTTGATGAGGTGTGCCCTCCCCTCTTCTGGTAGAATCCCACTACTGCCAATCTCGCTTCCCTCTCCCCCCTGGCAATTTCCCACTACTGACAATTCTTATCTTATAGTATTACAATGATTGTTCAAGGTCCACTTATGAGTGAGAACACACTCCATTCTATGTTTCTGTGATAGATCACTGAGTGTCATCAACTCTAAGTCCATCCAAGTTGCTGTCCATCCAAGTCATCCTTTTGTCTTTTCAAAGAAATACGTTCACAGTTTCATTGGCTACATACCTGGTACTTTACTATATACCTACTTTGAAATGTGAATAATAATTGGAAAATTACAGTCAGGAGTTCATTAGGTTCAACCGAAGCAAGTTGTCGATGGTTGAGAAAGCAACATCCTAGCAGATGTATTAGGCGTATTCCTCTGAGAAGGCAGCTTGTGGATGCATTAGCAGGGGAGACGTCCTGTGGTCCATCCCCCTGGCTGTAGCCTGCAGCGCCCTTGGCCAACGCACGATGGCGCCACGTACATATGTCTCCCCAAAGCACATGGCATCTGAGCAAAAGGGGTTCTTGCTGCTTGGGATTACAGAGTCAGATCCTGGCAACGCTTCACATCCACAAATGAACTTTTCACATAAAAGTGATCTCTCTCACTGTTTTGTATACAGAGTTAAGCAGCTTTGCCCAAGCACAATAAAGTTGGAAAGAGATGAAATATTCAAAGTGTTTAATAACAGATCTCTGTTACATCCACTTTAATGAACACAATTGCACTGAAGGGTGTTATTTTTAAAAAGAAAGAGAGACACGGAGCTTCCTTTGCTAGTTATCTTAGAATAAAAGATAAAAACAATTTACTGAATTGGCTTCGCGGGATCCTACTGTACGTGTCATTAGACTACTTTCAGAGAGCCTGGTTCCATTCTGTAAATGTTCTCTTTAAAAAAAAAATCCCACATATATACCTGTGAAGAGTACCTCAGCCTTAATTGTGACTATTTTCTTATAAGGAGAATATATTCATGTGGTTGCATTTGGTGCAAATAGAAATCAGGCGAATTTGAAATAACACAACATACATTATTACTCATGCCTAATTTCATTCACGAAATTTTTAAAATAACTTTCAAATTAAAAATTCCTCCAGGATTGCACACTTCGGAATTGTCAGTTATGAAAAGCTGGACTGGGATGATGCTATTCATTTACCAGGTATGCGTAGAGCCGCTTTTCTGTGCCAGGCACCACTCCCTGCTCTGGAAGACAGCCTTGAACACAGCAGACAGAACCCCACCTGGGGCTCAGGGAACTGACATTCTAGCAGAGGAGGTGCAGGCGGGGGAGGGGAGACAAGCAGGAAACTGGCTATGTCAGCTAACATAAACAGAGTGCCAGAAGGGACCCACTCTTTGGTGACAATAAAGCAGGAAGTGAGGATGGGACAGTGCATGTGTGAGTGTGGGGTGGGTTTCCTCATTGAGCAGGTGACAATTGAAAACAAACCTGAAGGGAGTGGTGGCCTAAGTCCCGGGCTATCTGGACAACAGGGCAAGATAGATTATGTGTATGCCTGGCCCTTTCCAGGGGACAGCTGGGAGGCAGTGAGGCTGCAGGAAAAGTGAGAGAGCCAAGAGCCAGCATGTGACTCCCTTTGTCACCACTGAACTAAAATTATGCAAAAGTTACTTAAGTTTAAAAACCTTCAGGAAAACATCTCTTGCAACTTCCCTCGACCTGAGTAATTAGAAATGAATGCATGTTAACAAAGAAGCTGTAAAAGTACTTTCAGCTTTTGGTCTAGGACATTATACAAAATACTCAAATATGAGGCTCCCAAAGCCCACCAAGTGTATTCGAGTTGTGAAAGTAGCAGAGGACCCTTTTTCTCAAGAGTTGTGTGGCGCAGAGGAGAGAGAATAGTGACATGATCATGGGATGCATGCTGGGAAAGAGATGTAAGATGGCATCAGAGCATGGAGCCACATGCTGGTAGGCGCACAGTGGGACCCCAGCCTTCGGCATCTCGTGGGACCACCGGATGGCAGGCAACATTGCAGTGGTCACCTGACTTGACCCCTTCACCCTGTCTTTTCCTAGTCCCCACTGCGTGGAGCTCTTGGCCCACAGCTATGGCCAGAGGGAGTATGGATTCAGAAATGCAGTTGTGGATAAGGAAAAATTTGGCGTTGCCCACAAATGAAAAGAGATCTTCCAGATTTGGAGAAAGAGAAAAAACAAAAACAAAAACAAAAACCCTCTTTCCTCTAGCCCCCAACAAAATCAGAGATGAAAGAAGACGGTTTTAGCCTGGCAAATGAGAAAATAAACAAGTGCTTGAAAAGGATAAGTTTTTCCTTTTATATTTGTTTTTGCAAATGGTTTTTCTTCCCTGAAAAACAAAATACTAAAATAGAAAGTTGTGTTTTCATTTATAAATCCTTCTCAAGAGGAAATCTAATAATAACAAGGGGTTCCCATTGGATTCCAGCTTATTTCATAATATAATTATATGTCTATCCTACGGGGAAGTAAATCTACCCTGAGCCAGGTATTTCTCATTTAAATTTGTTTTATTCACTTGTATTTCTCTCTCTCCTCTCTCTCTCTCTCTCTTGTTTTTTGTTTTTTGGGGGGTTTTTTTAGCCTTGAACAGCCTCTTAAACTGAAGAGAAGTATTAGATTCTATGGTTGTATATTGGACTGGGCCTCTTAGTGACACAAAATATAGAGAGAAGGTGACAAAATGATTGCCACGCTTTGTTCTAAATCCCATCAGACAACTAGTTTGTGCTCAACAAGGCTTGACTGATTTTCCATATTTGGAAACAGCAGAACTGTATACTCCAAAGAGAAAATATTTAGTCACACTTTCAAACCTCACCTGTATTTCCAATAAGACATAAATTATTGGCTTCTTTGAGCTTCAGTTTCCTTTTCCATAGAACAGGAAAAATAATAATGTGGTAGATTAAAAATGGCAGCCAAATCACTGATCCCTCTTCCATTGAGAGGTGGAGTCTACATCCCCTCCTCTTGAATCCAGGTAGCTTTTATGACTGCCTTGACCCATAGAACACAGGAAGCAATGCTGTGCCAATCACGGGGCCCAGGCTTTAGGGCACAGGCAGATCCCACTTCCTGTCTCTCAAAACATGAAACACATGCTTTCGGATCCCTGAACAGTGCGACTACCCTGAGGTCACCACGTTGTGAGGAAACGCAAGTGACCCAGGAAGAAGTCTGTGTGTGGAGCAAGGGAGATGCCCAGCTACCCTACCTTTCCCAGCCCCAGCCAGCTGAGGCCCCAGACATCATGAAGCTAAATGGCACTCCTCTAACTGTGCCCCTCTGGATTCCCCACCCGCACTGCCATGAGATACAATAACACATTATTGTTTTAATCTACTGAGCTTTGGGATCGTTTGTTAGGCAGCAATAGATAAACATATTAAATCCCTATCTTGTGGAGCTATTGTTAATTTTACAAATAATACCTCCAAGGCAGCTAGCCCAGCACTGGCACACAGTGAACACTCAGTAAACAGCAGCCATCATCATTACTGTTGTTTTTAGTATCTTTCCATAAGACTGTTTGGTGAAAATGTGGGCAGAGAATTCTTTCCAAGCTCACAGAAGACACTGAAATCCCTTGTAGCTGACTTAGTGGGACTCCATGGACTTCGAGGTTGCAAATCCTTCCTAGCCTAAGCCAGTCAGGTGCAGGAGAGCCACTAAGCCCGGCCATTGCCAGCACTACCACTCACATGTGCTCTCTCTGTGAAGGCAACGTGCTGTCCCTGCATTCCAGGGACATCGCAGTTCCATGTTGTCTTTTTTTCTCTTGTAAATCTCCCTGACTACCTAACCTCAACAGGCAACTAAACACAACGAGGTTTCAAGAAGGTGTGGCCTCCTAGGAGATCTTGATACCAGGCTGCATGAAGGAGCTGAGAGATCATCAGAGAGATCAGCTCTCAAGCACTCATGGTCCCTATGGTCCCAAGTGCCCTTATCTAATGGGCACAGGTATTTAGGGGACACTTCTAATGATGATCATAGACTTCCTGGAAATGTTAGGACACTGGTGACTCTAGGAAATGAAGTATTCTCAATGTAGTGAACTTACAGAACTCAGAATACCAAGATTCCTTTATCTCTCCTGTGTAGGCCCATTGCTTCTCCTTCCCTGCAGCTACTGGACCCTTCTATTGCCTGGCCTGTTGGTCAACCTGCTCTTACTGATGAATCTTCCTGCCTCCATTCTGGCCTTTGTTGAATCCATCATCCCCTATGCAGCACAACCTTCTGAAAGCACAAATGTCACCATATGGTCACACCCACTCCCTGTTTCAGTCATTCCCCACTAGTGGAAGAAAATGTGCCAACTCCAGCAGGCTGGGTACCCAACCCTTGTGTGCTGCCCCCTTGCTGCTCTGACGACTCATGGTATGATGCTTTGGGAAGGGTAGGGCATGGAGCCAGGATGACATAGCCCAAAGGTGACGGAAGCAGAAAACGCTAGTTTGAAGGGGCTGGGGGCATCTTTTGCTAAAGGACTTCTGCTTCTCATGATCTGCCTCTGGGTCTAACCTGGAAATCTTAAGATCAGTCCAAGTTGCCAGGACTAGGACAAATGACTTTGAATGAGGTGCTTTCCCCATCGGTTCTTTGGGCCTATTTGAACAAAAGGAGGGTTGGCTAAAAGCAAAAAGTAAGAAAGCAAAGTGAGGGAGGAGGGTGACTTCCAGTCAAGACTCATGTGTCCTAGAAAAGCTGGGACCAGGCAGTTCAGTTCTTTTGCTGATGCTTCAAACTGTCTTTATTTCCAAAGGACAGCTTAGGACTCCCAAGGAGCCATGATGACCTCCTCAAGTTCCACTTATAAGCCAAGCACCTGCTTCATTCTCCTGTTTTCCACATTCCAGGTGTCTCCCCTGTCACTCTTCTGACTCACATTTTCAATTCCTCCTTCTGAGCCCAAGTCCACATCCCCAGCATTCCTACAAGTATGTTCCAGGCCCAGGTTTCTTGCACTGCACTGATGGACAGGACTTAACTCACTACTGTTCTCCCTGCTGGCCCCACTTCATTTAGAAGAACACTCTCAAGTTCCAGCTACTTGGAAGGCTGAGGCAGAAGGATCACCGGAGCCCAGCAGGTCAAGGCTGCGGTGGCCGGGAGCGGCCGCTGCACTCCAGCCTGGGTGACAGAGTGAGACTCCAACTCAAAAAGAAGAAGAAGAAGAAGAAGAAGAAGAACACTCTCTGCATGGCTTCTCATTGTCCTAGGTCAATTTTCTGCCACCCACCCACTATTGCTCTTGGGATAGAATGAGTGAGCTGACAACTTTCACCCAGTGGGCTATGTAGGAGTCACCCTGACAGCCACGTGAGATCATGATGAAGATGTAGTGTTTGCAGATATTTTTAGGAAGAGTTTCTACCTTAATGATGACTTACTTGAACTTCCTTCATCTCTGGGGTTCAGAACTGATTCTACAGCGGGACAGAGTAAAGTCCCTCTCTCATGGTACAAGATGACCCTCCAAGAGATCCGCCAGCTTTCATGGCAGAGCTTTTCTGTAAACTGTGGCCTTTACCATTGAAGAAAGTTAATTTTATGGTTTTGATCTTTCCATGTAAGACCAGATCTATAATTTAGATAAGCATTGACCAGCAGATAACTTCGAGTTTAGACCCCAGGTTATGTCTTTGATATTCAAAACAGGCTCCCAAATCAACCCTCTTGTGACATAATCATTTTCTATATCTTATTTATTAAAAATACAAATTTATGAAAACAGCAGGTCTTAGCAACATGAACTCTCCTTTATCAATTCATGAAGACTCTTTGGTAGTCATTAGAAGCCATTACTGTTAGGGTGTCCTCCCGCCCAGCACTGGCTTCCATATCAGGCAGGCCAAGTCGGTGCCCTAAGCTCCCAGAGACCAGTTCTAGGCACTGGTCAGTGTGAGCGAGCTTCTGGGAAGGGGCCCATCTGTCTTTTGATGCTCACAGTACCAGCAGCTTGAGCCACTTCACTGTTTAGGCATTGAACAGAAAATACATAGATTGTCCCACTTGTTGCTAGACTATCTGTATGGAGTTGTCCCAGATAAGATTCCTTTTTCTGCATCCTGAGTAAGGGATTCAATTTCTAATTCTTAGGCAAGCATTGGATTTTTAAATTTTATTTATTAATTTATTATTTATATTTGCACAGAAGCACATTTATAATTAACTTTGCTCTTGACAATAGTTTTAGAATGAGAATTAGAGTAACATTCATATTAGGAAAAAAGCCTTTATGTTTTTTTTAAATTTTTTTAATTTTAAAATTGTGGGGTACAATTAAGGGTTAAGTATACAAATATTCATTGTGCAGGTACCCTTGTTGATGAGGTGTGCCCCCCCTTCGCAGGCAGATGTCGACTACCGTTAATCCCATCTCCCTGCCCCCCAACCCCCGTAGTTTCCAGCTACCGAGAAAATCCCTTTCTTATAGTACTATGGTAGTTGTTTAAGGTCCACTTTATACAGAATTGAATATTTTGAATAGAGTCACGAGAGTTTTTGAAGCTAAAGTTCTGCTAATTTTATTCCCAGAGCTATGGTGAAATCTGTTTACTCTCTGTTCAAATTTTGTAACATTCTGTGACTTTGAATTCTGTCTGAAGAAATTTTTAATAAAGCCAGGTTTTAAGACTGTTAGGGGAACCAGATGACACATTCAGTGTTTACTCATCAGAACATGCTTTTCCAAAAGTATTCCTTGTGTAAGGTGTTGAGATCTGCCAAGAGCACCAGCAGGGACAAGTCAGGCACAGTCCCTTCCCGCAAGGATTCCACTTTTTAGCAAAAGAGATGAATAGTAAATCATGTTTTTAAAAATTATAAATATGGGAGCCAGGCTCGGTGGCTCAGCCTGTCATCCCAGCACTTTAGGAGGCTGAGGCGAGTGGATTACCTGAGCCTGCAGATTTGAGACCAGCCCAGGCAACTTGGCAAGCCCTTGTCTCTGCAATAAATCAAAAATTGGCCATGGTAGCGTGCGCCTGTAGTTCTGGCTACTTGGAAGGCCGAGGCAGAGGGATCACCGGAGCCCAGCAGGTCTACACTGGGGTGGCCATGAGTGTGCCACTGCACTCCAGCCTGGGTGATGGAGTGAGACTCCAACTAAAAAAAAAAAATTTATAAATATGGAAAGTGCTACCAAGTAGACTGAACTCACCAAGGAGTGAGGCTTGAGGTGCGTTAGAGAGGCCTGGACATAAGTAGGATGCCAAAGAGTTCACGGAAAAGCTGGGAAGATGAGATTCTAAGGGAAGACTCACTAGTGGAAATGAGCTGTCCGGAGTCTGGTTCCCCGGTGCCCAAGAGAGCCACCTGCACTTGAGGTGTGAGTGCAAATGTGTGAGCAACAACACAGAGCTTTCCCCAAAGGAGCACTCGGCACAGTGCTTAGCAACTAAGTGATGTTTCATTGGCATGTTACAGGGTGCATTTCCAAGCCTGAAAAGTTGGCAAAAATGTTGAGAATGAATAATATAAGAACTAGATGGAAATATATATTCAGGTAACTCTAGTATTTTTCACATTTGGAGGTTGCTCTTAAGAATGATCCATTTTGAATGATGGTTATTTATGCGTGGCTATTGAGATTATATAAAGATGAACTGGGAAAATTCTTTCATAGGGAAAAGAGAATGAAGGAAGGGACATAGTTGGAAATTTTTTAAAAGAATATTTGGGGTTGACTCTTGTTTTGTAAGCAATTCAGGGAAGGGTCAAATGCTTCTTAAAATTACAATTTAAGAAAAGGAAAGAAAGGAAATAGTATTCATCTTGTTGGGGTATAATTGGCCTCAGCTCATGCCGGTGTGGGAGCTGACAGGGACACGGAGGATGCTCTTTTGAACTCATTTATAAGGCTACAGCCCATCTCCTCCTCTGTGGGAACACGGCTGTGACCCAACAAAGAAGGAACCTCCCAACAAAGCCCCAGACGCTAGTGTGTAAGATAAAGGAAAAGACCCAGAGGAAACACCTGCCCAACACACACAGACAGACACACACACACACAGGGACACTCACAGACACACTCATACCACAGACCCTCAAATACAGACACATGCAGAGACATGCAGACACTCACACACAGAAAGACACATAGAGACACAGGCAGAAACATGCGCAGATACTCACACACACAGAGAAACACACAGACAAACATACAGACAGAAGCAGAGACATTCAGACACATTCAGAAATATTCACAGACACACACACACACACACACACACACACACACACACACACACACACACAAACCCCTCTTAGGTAAAGCAGGAATTTATTTCCCAGAGGAGAAGTTAGCCTGGATTAAGGACCTTGGAAAATTTCTCTGCAAGAAGATAAGGGAGAACTGAAGAAAAAGAGAGAAATTAGGCAGGAACAGCATCTGAGGGACTCTCATGTGGGAGATGATCACTTCTGGGAAAGCACAAGGGAGTGATATATGACCAAGTGAATATGAATTCTTATCCTTAGTGTTCCTAATGCTGTGATACACTTGACTCTTAATGAAGCCACTCCATTGGGGTCCACTGCCATTGATCATGGGTAAACTGGCGAGACAGGAGGGACCCTGAAAACTATGACTTTCCACGTCTTACCATTTTGAGGGTGAGAAACGCCGACATGACTGACTTCCGTGGAGAGAGAGACCTGTGAGGCTAACCACATAAAGACCTTCCAGGGGTAAGAGCAGTGAGATAAACTCCTTCATGGCCACCCCATCCCCTCTCCTTCTCCCACAATAGTGTAGCCTGGGATAAGTTTTTAAATCAAGGACACTTCCACACGGAGGTTGCACAATAAATGGTATTGCTATAAAGCAGCAGAACAATGTAGAGTTTTAAACTTGGACAAGTCTGACAAAAATCACCACATCGAATATCCAGCAGAGCATACTCTCTGCATGCAATCTGCATCCTTTGGGGATTTATTGACACCTAATAATAGCATACCATAATTACGTGAAAGCTCTTGGAACAGACAGTTAGGACCCTTTGATGGGAATGAGACTCAAGTTTATGGCTTGTGTAACTAGGAGACTTGCTCCATCAATCTGCCTTTCATTAGCACATAATAACATCTCACTTTTATGGGAAGTTCCTTCAGTTAATTTTCTTAATTAGATTTAACTGAAGGATGCAAGTCAAATTGTGCTATACAAAGCCCTGGGAAGGAAGACCACTGTGTTTAACACAGTAATTCAACATAAAAGCCACACATCAAAGGCAGACACAAATAAGAGATTGTTTTCCAAAGATCCTTAAAATGGTGAAGGCTAATTTCAGACGGGCCAGCGTATGTAACTTCAACTGAAAACTTCTATGCTTGGACAAAATGTGGGGAAGACCTACGGAATGTGGCACTGGTACTCTTTATTCCATCTTCTAAAACATACACTAAATGGCCTCCAGGGCGGTAGGTAACCTGCAAAGATTATCTAGCTTTCATATTTCTGACTAATGAGTGTATCGCACTGAGGGATAAACAAATGGATTCCTCTTTATTGAATAAGTTTCCCCTAAAGGAGAAATTTCTCTCTGCCGTCAGAAACAATTGTGCTTTTTTCTGAGCAATTAGCTTGTTCAAGACATTTGAAATTTTAAGCCATGTTACCACTTTAGCTTCTAGAAAGCGTGGCATTAAATATGGCTCACCTCTAGCTAGGATTTAAGATTTGACAGCACATCCTAAGTATACCAAGGCCACATCTGGATTGTTCTTATTTTCATAGCCCTGCATTCTGGTTGTCCAGATGTACTCAGCTATTTTTATATTCTATTTGGTCTTGTTGAATGGTCGGTATTTCCGTAAGCTGCCTTGAATTATTTTTGGAATAAAGTGGACCATAAATAAAGCAAATAAAGAAATGCTGATTACAAATTAAAGAACTCAAACAATTTAACCATGCAATATAAACTAATGCAATAAGATCAAAGCCGAGAACATGAATCAACCATTTAAAAACACAAACAGTAAGTATGACGATAATCAACATATAAGTTTATGGTCCTTCAAGAGCTAGTCCTGGTTTCTACAACTCCTTTGACATGCTCTAACTTCTTGCCCTGCAGATGAAATCTGGTTCTTCCATTGCAGTTAAGTATCTTCTGAGGGCTTTGATAAGCACTGAATTTGTCAAAGATAAAATTTTTCAACAAGTACCTTAATGCAGTATCTGTTATTTTGTGAATTATATATTATTCATACCTTAGGTGCCAGGTAAAGGAAGATAAAGTGATGTTGCACTGAAATAACTTCCAGATAGACAAAACAAGTACATACACAGGTTATTTATTTGGAAAAAAAACCTTCGCATTTCATTAGATCTTATACCAATGGTTTATTGAATCCTTGTATTTCTGCATCATGTAACATAAAGGGTACAACTTTAGCTTCCAAATACTTAAGGACATCAATTCCAAAATGAATGTAAGTCCTATTTTAAAAACTATAATTTATTTATGGCACCAAACTTGGCCCAGGATAAGGGAAGCAGTGAGATTACTATTATTTTCATTGGTCCATCTACATCTATTATGGTGTATTCAGCACTTTCAGAGAAAAGTTAATTTGTCAAGCTAGAGTTTTGCCCCAGGAGCAAGAAGGGAAGAGTGACTAGAAGCACTGGCGTCCAAGTGGTACTAGGAGAGTGTGAAGGAACTTTCAAAAGAGCAGAATTAGGAAGAACAGTTCTTTGGAAGCTCCCTAAATGAAAACAAAGATTAATGTATTCTTTTTTTGTTTGTTTGTTATTTAGTTTTTATTTCTCTGCAATCCAACTAGATGTGGAAGGGAATAAGGAAAATATGGAACCCAAAGAATTGTAGCTAGAGCACAAAGATTTAGGGATACTGTGAGCAAATGGGATGGAGGGGGTGCTCTCCTCTTTATAAATTACCCCAGTCTGGAATGATCTAGTAGTTTAAGATAAAACAAATCAAATTTATTAGAGTTGTCCACAGTCAGCAATGGTGATCTTCTTGCTGGTCTTGCCATTCTTGGACCCAAAGCCCTCCATGGCTTGCACAACATTCATGCCCTCTTTCACTTTGCCAAAAACCACATGCTTACCATTCAACCATTCAGTCTT
>CAUYQG010068313.1:0-14186 GCA_963574415.1 Tarsius wallacei
AAATGGACTTAGTAGATACCTACAGATTATTCTACCCAACAACCACAAAATGGGAAAAAAATATTTGTCAACTGTATATCTGACAAAGGCCTAACATCTAAGATCTATAAGGAACTGAAACGCACCAAAAGGAAGAAAACAAACAGCCCCATTAAAAAGTGGGCAAAAGACATGAAAAGACGCTTCTCAAAAGAAGATATATGGGCAGCCAACAGACACATGAAAAAGTCTTCAGTCTCACTCATCATCAGAGAAATGCAAATCAAAACCACATTGAGATACCACCTAACCCCTGTAAGAATGACCATCATTAATAAAACAAACAACAACAGACGCTGGCGAGGATGTGGAGAAAAAGGAACACTTCTACACTGCTGGTGGGAATGCAAACTAGTGCAACCTCTTTGGCAGATAGTGTGGCGATTTCTAAAAGAACGAGAAATTGACCTTCCATATAACCCAGCAATTCCCCTATTGGGAATATACCCAGAGGAACTCAAATCATTCTACAAAAAAGTTACCTGCCCACATATGTTTGTTGCAGCTCTAGTCACAATAGCAAAAACATGGAACCAACCGTGTTGCCTATCGAAGCTGGACTGGATAAAAAAAATGTGGGACATATACAATGGAATATTATGCACGACAACTATTTGGACTTTGCAGCAACTAGGATGGATTTGGAGTCGATCTTATTCAGTGATTTATTACAGAAACAAAGAACAGAGTTCCATATGTTCTCACTCATAAGCGGACCTTGAACAATTATAATGCTATAGAAAGCAATTGGCAGTAGTGAGAAACCGTCGGGGGGGTGGGGAGTGGGATTGGCAGTTGAGGGAAACTGCTAGGGGAGGGAGGGGCATATCTCATCAACAAGAGTACCTCCATAATCAATGTTTATATACCTAACCCTGAATTGTACCCCACATCTTTATTAAAAAAATTTTTTAAAAAAGAAAAATATATGAAGCTGCATCTATTTATGCCAAATCAGTCTCTTATTTTGTAAAATTTTAGTTAACTTTGTTAATATTTTCCTGCCTCCTATAGAAAAGAATAAAAATTTCTTCTCTATGCTCTAAAGCAGTTCAAAGTTAAATATTCCTTGACAATGTGAAGTAATTTACTTATGAGATCATCAAGACTGTCTGTTTATTTTATGTTTATGTGTGTGATTTTCTTGGGTAAAAGGACATATTTAAAAAAAAAAAATATTTGTACGCCGGGCACAGTGGCTCATGCCTGCAATCCCAGCACTTTGGAAGGCTTAGGCCAGAGGACTGCCTGAGCCCAGGGGTTCAAGACCAGCCTGGGCAACTTGGTGAGACCTTATCTCTACAATAAACCAAAAAAGTAGCCGGATATGGTGGCGCACACCTGTGGTTCTAGCTACTTGGAAGGCTAAGGTGGAAGGATCGTCTGAGCCCAGCTGATTGAGGCTGCGGTGGCCATGAGCGTGCCACTGTACTCCAGTCTGGGCAAGGGAGTAAGACTCTGTCTCAAAATAATAATAATCATATTTGCAATTGTCTAATATTGGTTAAATTGTTTAAGGTCTGGTTTCATATTTCTTCCTGGTAAGTTTAGTTATTTGGACCTTCTGATAAATTTTTTCACTCAGAGTTTATATTTGCTTGCCTAATCAATAAATCTGTGCCTGTGATTATTTCTTCTTTCTCACTTCTAAAAAAATAAAAAGAATAATATCATGAATAATTAAGCAGAGTCTGAAAGAAATCAGAATAAATCTAAGAAGAAATTAGGCTGTAAATAAATACTCACTTTAATTTTAAAAATTGACAATATTACACAACAAATTTATTTTCTATTTGCTTGAGACTATCAATGTTCACTGTCATGACAAACAGGTAGGTTATCAGTCCACTGACATGAAAGCTATGAGACTTTAATTGACATAAGAAGAAAAGAAGAGGCCAGGCTCAGTGGCTCAGCCTGTAATCCCAGCGCTTTGGGAGGCTGAGGTGAGTAGATTGCCTGAGCCTGCGGGTTCGAGACCTGCCTGGGCAACTTGGCGAGACCTCATCTCTACAATAAATCAAAAATTAGCCGGGCGTGGTAGCACATGCATGTACTTTCAGCTACTTGGAAGGCTGCGGAGGGAGGATTGCTGGAGCCCAGCAGGTCAAGGCTGCGGTGGTTGGGAGCGGCCACTGCACTCTAGTCTGAGTGAAAGAGTGAGACTCCAACTCAAAAAAAAAAAAAAGAAGAAAAGAAGAAATACCATACTACACGAGGTGCTAGGAATATAAAGATTCTTTTAAAACAGAGTAACAAGAGCAGCTAGCAATAATTGGACATTTGAAATAGCCCACATATAGTGTTGTGCATGTCATATATTATCTATTTAGTATGTTCTGGTACCAAACCCTGGGGAAAAAATACTATTCTTCTCCTAATTATTCAGGTAAGAAAACAGATTTAGATAGGTTAAGTGATCAGCCCAAAGTCATACAGCTATTATATGATAGGGAAGAGAAACTCAACTCTCAAATGAGTCCAAAGAGACATGTATTTGATTGTTCATAACAGCATTGGTAATAGAAAAGAGTGATATCCATTAAGAGAATGAAAAAATAAAGGTGGCATATTCATACAACAGAACACTATGCAGCAGTGACAATGAATGATCTGGAACTACACATATAAACATGAACAAATATCATGAACAATGCTAATTGAAAAAACCAGCTGCAGAAGAAAATACGCAGAATAAAACTTCAAAGTATACAAAATGATAGTATATAAAGTTTAAGGCTTCATGCAGATATAGTAGAAGTCTAAAAACATGTATATCAATGTTAAAATACCAAAGTCAGGAGAGTGGTTTTGTGGGGATTTGCGGAGTTCCAGCCTCCGGAGAGCAGGGCCTGAGGTGGGGTGAGGGAATGAGAAAAGAAAGACAAAGAACAGCAGGATTGGGAGGTCTCTTGCCTCAATAGGTGAGAGCGATTTTATTCTCACAGCATGCCGCTTATATAGGGCCAAACTACATAAACAGGAAATATCTTAATACTAGCAACAGCAGGAAAAAGGTTAATGCTTGTGACTTTCTTGGCAAGATTCTATAGCACTAATGTCCATGTTATTAATGATTTAAAGTAAAACCACTAACATTTGTGTTCTCTGAAGCTCTGAGTAAAGTTATTATCGAAGCAGGCTGCATCCAGCCTACGCAGACTAGAGGTCACACCACCTGAATTCTACTAAATCAACATTCGCAGGGGCAAACATCAAAGAAGGAAGTACTGGTCAAGCTCTTGTTGGAGCCAGGCCAGGACCACAAGGACCTTGTCAAGCTTGTGTGTTTTAGGACATAAGGACCTTGTCAGTTTTATGTCCTTGTCTCCTTCAGGGGTTCAGAGAGCAAAAGAAATGCAACCAGGTTTGGAGGAGTTTGTAGGAAGTTTCAACTGTATTTGAAGTGTTAATTGTACTATTGTTAATACTTTTTTGTATGTCTGCACTATTTTACATTAAATTTTAGAAATCATAAACTATTTATGATTTGTTTCAAGGGCTTCCCACTGCCTTCAAAACAAAGTACCAACTTACCTTAGCATTTGAACACTCCACCACTTTGCATTTCTTAATTCAATGTTACCTTCTGTAAGTAAACCAAAACAAACTTTTTTTATTTAAGCCTAACTGCCTTAAGTTCCTGGAATATATTGTAACAATTATGGCATATATCATAACATCCCAGAGCCATTGATGACAAGCTAACTCCTTCATTCCTGATAATCTAAATAGCAGCATTTAAGGTCTCTGAGGTCTTGAAGTATAATACATATGAGTCTCCTCTTACTTGAATTGTTAAGGATTTATTATATATATTACATGTTATAATATGTAGACATATCACGCCATCCATTTCATAAGAATATGTCTTCTTTGCCAATAAAACTATAAACTCCTTTAGAACAAAAACTATGTTGTTAGAATTCATGTGCATCCCTACTGTACTTGGCATGTTGTCAATATTTTTAAACTGTTGGGCAGAATTTGAGGCCTTTTATAGAGCTATAATCCTTGGATAACTCAGTCTTAATGAAATAAAGAATCCTTACACACAAGTTAATAATAAAGATAGTCAATCCAGAACAAATCAAATATCCTATCTTGAAATTATGTTAAAGATACAATCCTAAAAAAAACCAAAAACAAACAACAAAAAAAACCTAATTATATGCCACTATTTAAAGACAAAAAAAGGGGGGAGGGTGCACACCTCATCAACAAGGGTACCTGCATAATGAATAGTTGTATACCTAAACCCTGAATTGTACCTCACATATTTAAAATAAAAAATAATGATTAAAAAAAGCTGCAGTGTGAATACCATGATATAAAATACAGTATAGATCATAGTCAAATATTTCCTTTACTAGTATAAAGTGAATAAGAAGCCTCAATTGTTCACAAGAAAAGCAAGTAAGAAATATAATTTAAAAACTATGAGTCAGAGCTGCAGATAATACACTTCTTCACATACATTATTGAGCTGTATAATTTCTAAGAAGTAGGCTGTAATTCTTACCTCTATTCCTCCTATGTAATGTGTCTTTTTCCTGTGGATGTTTTCCAAATTTTTCTCTTTCTCTTTCAGCAGTTTGAAAATAATGTGTATAGGGGAGTGGGTATGTGTGGAGGTAGAGGATGGTTATCCTATGTGGGGCTTTCTGTGCTCTTAGACCTGCGATTGGATATGATTTAATTATTTTTGGGAAATTCTCAGTCATTATTTCCTCAAATGTTTCTCCTTTCCCGATGAAATATTACTGATAAATATAAAATTACAAATCATTAGCAAGAGTCATTTTAAAAAGCAGCCTTTTCAAATGAAGTTTTTAAATAAATATATAGGTATATTTCACATTATTCCCTTTTAGCAATTAATATATTTTAAAAATCTATAAATACAATGAACTTGCCCTCTCTATATATTTGAATGTAAATACCTAAATATAAAAATTTAAGTTCTACATTTGTGTATGTGGTGTCATAGAATGCACCCATTCAATCATTCAACAAACATTAAAGTATCTCCTATATACTCTATCTCAAGAGTTTGAGATACAACTATGAATAAAGCATAATCTGTTACTTGAGGAAATTCTTACTTTAATGAAAAAACACAGAAATGCAATACACAGTTATAAGCATTATGACAGAGATGTGTACAATGGGGACACAAAGAAGGTATTGATCTATCCTATATGGGGAAGAGATAAGGAGCATATCCTCATTTTCAGGTTTTGGAAGAATTTATCATATACAAAGCACACCAATTAGACAATTTACCACAGCCCAGGATAACTCAGAATTTAACCACACAGTATTTTGAACTATTAATTCATATTTCTCCAACCAGGTTATTTAGGTTTTTTTTTTTGTTTTTTTTTTTTTGAGTTGGAGTCTCACTCTGTCCCCCAGGCTAGAGTGCAGTGGCCGCTCCCGGCCACAGGTAAAACACAAGGGGGAGGTAGAATTAAGCTAAATTTTAAAAATGGTACCAGATGGTAACTCAGACCCACTGGAAGAAATGAAGAGAACCAAAAATGTTGAATAAGAAGAGGTATGAGTGTACGTATGTGTGTGCGTCTTATATGTTTATATGGATATATTTATGTCCCTATACACAATCAAATATACACACATACTATCCATAAAATATTTGTAATATTTGTGCTCCTTTAGCTTCTTTAATACATGCAAGTTTATAAAATAGATAATTTAACAGTATACTTTGGAATTTATAACATGCGCACACATACATGGCAGAATAAGGATGAATAGAGCGATGAAGGACCAAAGTTTCTTTATCTTACAAGCATTAAATTAGTATAAATGTGAAGTAAATTCTGATAAGTTAAAATGTATATTATAAACCCTAGAACAACCACACAGAAGATAATATTTAAAAATATATAAATCAGGCAGGCATGGTAGTTCATGCCTATAATCCTAGCACTTTGGGAGGCTGAGGTTAGAAGACTGAGCCCAGGAGTTCGAGACCAGCCTAAGCAACATAGTGAGACCTCATCTCTACAGAAAATCAAACAATTAATCCATGTGTGGTGACACACATCTGTAGTCTTAGCTACTCAGGAGGCTGAAGCAGAAAGATTGCCTGAGCCCAGAAGGTTGAGGCTACAGTGAGCCATGACTGTTCCACTGTACTCCAGCCTGAGTGACAAAGTGAGACCCTGACTAAAAAGTAAAAATAAAAATATGTGAATCATCAAAAGATTAAAATAATACACTGTAAATACCAATTTAACATTAGAAAAAGCAGTGAAGGAAAAATAGACATGAGACAGAAAATAAAAATGGCAAACATACATCCAATTATATAAATAATTACATTTATCTGAGTGGATTAAACAATTCAACAATAAAGCAGGGATTGCCAAACTTAATTTTAAAAATCCAACTATATGCTATCTATAGGAGCAATATTTTAGATGCAAAGATATATATTTCAAATGAAAGTAAAAGCATAGAAAAAGATACATCATGCAAAGAGCAACCATAATTTAAGTTTGAGACAAAAATGGTTACTAAAGATAAAGAGACATTTTATAATGATAAAAGGGTCCATCTATCGAGAGTAGATAACAATTACAAACATATATGTATGTAACAACAAAACCTCAGAAAGAAAAAGTAAAAGAATTGAAGAAAAAAATAGACAAGTCATAACAATAGTTTGATACTTCAATACAGGCTGAGTATTTCTAATTCAAAAATCTGAAACCCAAAATGTCCTCAAATCTGAAACTCTTTGAGCAGTGACATGATGCTCAAAAGAAATGCTCATTGGAGCATTTTGAATTTTCAGATTAGGGATCTCAACTGGTAAGTATCATGAAAATATTCTAAAATGCAAAATCTGAAACACTTTGGTCCCAAGTATTTCAGATAAAGTATACTTAACCGGTACTCCATTTCCAATAATGGATATAACTAGGTATAAATCAAACAGAATGTAGAACACTTGAACAACAAAATATACTAACTAGACCTAACAGACTTCCATAATAAACTATTCTCATCAAGTGCATATGAAACATTCTCCAGAAGAAACTATGTCTTATGCTATAAGAAATGTTTCAAAAGATTTAAAAATCACACAAAGTATGTTTACCTGACCACAACAGAATTAGAAATGAAAAACAAAAAGATTTTGGATATTCACAAATATGTGCATTAAAAAAAAACCTTATAAAATCAATAAATCAAAGAAAATAAATCATAAGAAAATACTTTGAGCTGAACAAAAATGAAAACAAAAAACACCAAAACTTATGGATGCAATGAAGGCAGTGCTAAGAGGGAAATTTGTTTATCACTGTAGATGCTATAGTGACAAATACTATCTCAAATTAAAAAACCTAAAAATTTACCCTAGGAAAATAGAAAAGCAAACTCAACTCCAAAGCAAGCAAAAGGAATATCAGACTGTAAGTAAAATAGATAGTAGGAAATCAATATATCTAAAAGTCATTTACTTGAAATGATCAACAGAACTGATAAATCATTAAATTTGGTGACCAAGAAAAGAAAAACGTTCAAATTACTAATATTAGTAATGAAAGGGAGGATAGCATTACTGACATTACAGAAATAAAAGACATTATAAGATAATACTATGAATGATTATATAGCAACAAATTAGGCAACTTAGATGAAATGGAAAAATTTTAGAAAGACACAAATTAACAAAAGAACCCAATAAGAAATGGAAAATCTGAATATATATAACCACTAAAGAGACTGAATTAGGAATCAAAAATCTTCTGACAAGAAAAGCTCAAGCACAGATTATTTCACAGGTAAATTTTACCAAATGTTTAAAGAAGAATAAACAGCAATCTTTCAAAAACTCTACAAACAGTAGAGGAGGCAACACTTCCCAACTCATTCTATGAAGCCAGTATTGTCCTGGCACCAAAACCAGATAAAGACATTACAAGAAAACTATAGATAATATCCCTTATAAGTACAGATACAAAAATACTCAACAAACTAATAGAGAATTGAATACAGAAACATATAAAAAGACTATCTGACCAAATAAGATTTATACCAAGAATACAATGTTAGTTCACTATATGAAAATTAATATCATACACCATAATAATAAAGGGCAAAAATGCATAATCATCTCAATAGATGCAGAGAAAGCATTTGACAAATGCTGGCACCCAATAATAATAATAATAATAAACACCAAACAAACAAAAAATAAAAAAGAACTTCCATAACCTGGTGAAAGGGATCTACAAAACTCCCACAGCTAGCATCATACTTAATGGTGAAGGGCTGAAAGATTTGCCCCTATAATCAGGAACAAGAACAGAATGTCTGTTGTCCCTACTTTTATTCAATATCATACTAGAGTTTCTAGTCAGGGCAATTAAGCAATAAAAAGAATTAAAAGGCATACAAATTAAAAAGGAAGAAGTAAAACTATCGCTGTTTTCACATGGCATGATCTTGCATGCAGAACATTCTAAGAAATACACACACACACACACACACACACACACACATATCAGAACTAATAAATGAGTTTAGCAAAGTTGCAATATAAACAAGATACAGATCAATATACAAAAATCTATTTTATTCTTATACATTAACAATGAACAACTCAAAAAAGAAACTATAAAAACAATCATTTACAATAAAATTTAAAAGAATAAAATACTTAGAAATAAATTTAATAAACTAAGTGTAAGACTTTTACACTGAAAACTACAAAATATTGTTGAAAAAAATAAAAAAAGAAGACCTAAATAAATGGAAAGACATCTCATATTCATGGCTAAGAAGATTTAGTGCTATCAAAATGGCAGTACACCTCAAATTGATACATAGATTCGAGGCAATCACTTTCACAGCCCAGCTGCCTTCTTTTCCCCCCAAAAGTAATAAAATGAGAAATAAGATGAAAATGCAAGGGATTCAAAAAAACTCAAACAAGTCTTGAAAAAGAAGATCAAAGTTGGAGAAGTCACACCAATTTCTAAACTTACTAAAAAGCTATAGCAATGAAGGCAGTGTCATACTGGCATAGAGATAGATATAGATCAATGGAATAGAATTGGGAGTCCAAAAGTAAACATTTACATTGTCTATTGGTTTTTGACAAAAGTGTTAAGACAATTCAATGGGGGAACATGAATAGTATTTTCAGCAAATGTTGCTGGGAAACTGGATATCCAGACTAAAACAAAAAAGTGGTTCCATACCCTACAACATATAGAAAAATAACTCAAATTCAGTAACAGACTTACATTTAAGAGCTAAAATTAGCCGGGCTCGGTGGCTCAGCCTGTAATCCCGCGCCTTGGGAGGCTGAGGTGAGTGGATTGCCTGAGTCCGTGGGTTCGAGACCTGCCTGGGCAACTTGGCGAGACCTCATCTTTACAATAAATAAAAAATCAGCCGGGCGTGGTAGCGCGCGCCTGTAGTTCCAGCTACTTGGAAGGCTGAGGCGGAAGGATCGCCGGAGCCCAGCAGGTCGAGGCTGTGGTGGCCGGGAGCGGCCACTGCATTCCAGTCTGGGCGACAGAGTGAGACTCCAACTCAAAAAATAAATAAATAAATATTTCCACTGATACAGAACAAAATGTCAAATGACTCAGTCTACTAGACTTTCTCCACTTTTATCAAATTAATTAAGAATAATCAGCCAGGCGTGGTGGCTCACATCTATAATCCCAGCACTTTGGGAGGCCGAAGTGAGAGGACTGCCTGAGCCTATGGGTTTGAGACCAGCCCGGGCAACTTGGTGAGACCTTGTCTCTACAATAAATCAAAAATTAGCCAGGCGTGGTAGCGCGCGCCTATAGTTCTCGCTACTTGGAAGGCTGAGGTGGAAGGATGGCTGGAGGCCAGCAGGTCAATGCTGGGGTGGTCATGAGCATGCCACTGCACTCCAGCCTAAGCCACAGAGTGAAACTCCGACTAAAAAAAAAAAGTTGGTATCTTTTTGCTTCTTAACCATATCTGCTTAATTTTCTCACTCTTCTCATTCATCAGTGTTAAGTGCAAATACAAATGAATTCTCTTTACTAATGAGGTCTAGTACACTGATGTCATTTTCTTAGGATTCAATACCTAAGAAAAACATTTTTACAATACACAGTATAAGGTAAATACTTCCATTTAGTTGTTTCTGAAATCTGTCTCCAACATTTTGACAGGTTAAAAACTGAAAAAATCTATTCCTCTATGGGGGTCTGCTGAATGTTCCTTCAAATTATAACTTTGGAGCTGGGATCGGTGGCTCAGCCTGTGATCCCGCACCTTGGGAGGCTGAGGTGAGTGGATTGCCTGAGCCCGTGGGTTCGAGACCCATTTGGGCAACTTGGTGAGACCTCATCTCTACAATAAATAAAAAAAATTAGCCGGGCGTGGTAGCGCACACCTGTAGTTCCAGCTACTTGGAAGGCTGAGACGGAAGGATCGCCGGAGCCCAGCAGGTCAAGGCTGCAGTGACTGGGAGCAGCCACTGCACTCCAGTCTGGGTGACAGAGTGAGAGTCCAACTCAAAAAAAAAAAAATTATAACTTTGGGAAAAAAGCATGTCACCTCTACTCCTTGGGAAACTAATGGTCAGGATGAAGAGCTCTAAAGCTTAACAAGTCATTCTACTTGATCCTCTACAACAGGGCAAGGGAGTCGAGGTTTCCAAAGCCAAGTCATCCAGTATTTAGCAAGAGACAAACATAACTTGTACTGAGGAAAGTTCTCGCCTGGCCTGTGATGTAAGCTACAAAATTAAATACACAAAAAGAAAGAGATCTGACAACATGGACACACGGCCTCTTGGTAATCTGTTTCCCTATTAAAAAACAAGACCAGAATACTTCTTGTTAGAGTTGAAGAACTGATAAAATACAAATCAGTTACACTTACAGAAATTTTTTTTTTTTTTAAGTCGGAGTCTCACTCTCCTGCCCAGGTTGGAGTACAGTGGCACACTCACGGCCACTGCAGCCTCGACCTGCTGGGCTCAGGTGATCTTTCTGCCTCGGCTTTCCAAGTGGCTGGAACTACAGGCATGCGCTACCACGCTGGCTTATTTCTTGATTTAGTGTAGAGACTGAGGTCTCACCAAGTTGTCCAGGCTGTTCTCGAACCCCTGGGCTCAGGCAATCCTCTCGCCTCAGCAAACCAAAGTGCTGGGATTACAGGCTTGTAATTTGCACCCAGCCCAGAAATTTTTAAAAGACCTCTTTCTAAATTCAAAATAACTTTTGCAATCAATTTCAAAAGAAAGATGCTTTAATTCCTCACAGTCTGTGAAATTCAACAAGAGACCCAATGCTGTCAACGAGAGCCCAGCTTTATATACACTAGTGGACAAAATGGTCTTGTCTGAAACACTTGTTTTATTTAACTCAGTTAAAATTATTACAATAGGCCAGGTGAAGTGGGAATAGGCCAGCACTTTGGGAGACTGAGGCAGGAGGATTGCTTGAGCCCAGTAGTTCAAGAACAGCCTGTACAACATAGCAGACCTTATCTCTACAAAAAATCAGCCAGGCGTGGCACACGCATATAGTCTCAGCTACTTGGGAGGCTGAGAAGGGTAGATTCCTTCAGCCCAGGAGCTTGAGGCTGTGGAGAGCCATGAACATGCCACTGTACTCCAGTCCAGGTGACAGAGACCCTGACTCAAAAAAGAAAACAAAAATTATTATAGCAAATAGTTTGAAAGCAGGTTTGAGTGCTAATTCCTAATCTACTTCTAGCCAAAGTAACCAATGATTAGTAAAGTTTACTTTTAAAAAGAATCAGCATTTCTTAAGCTCCTCTTGGGCCACTTACTCATCTCCAGGTTGAGAAACATGGAAGCTACAGGAGGACCCCTAAGTGGAGAGCTAAGTACAGACATGGCACCATTGAGAAAAACCTTAAACCCCAAGAGCTAGGTTTTCCTGGAGATCTATTCTGGGCACCTGGCAAAACTGCAGAGGCTGTCACAGTGCTAAAGCATGAACACTGCTCGTCCCCAGTAATGCTTTGCTTCCCCCAGAAATCCCAAATATTTCTTAACGTTAACCAAAATTCTTCTGTCCATCTATTCATTCTTTTTCCCCGCCACATTACTTTAAGGAGAAACTTTTCCCAAGGTAACGAATGATTGGTTTACTCTGATTTTTTTTCCCTAATAGTTTTTACTTTAAGAGAGAGTAAAACAAGTCCTAATTTCACGAAAAAAGTGAAGTCAGCCTTTTTTAGAGCATTCCTTTTAAACAGGTAGTTGTCAAATATTCTCTTGCAAAAGAGAACAACAGTCAAGTTACTGAGTTTTCATTTTCACACCTTCCTCTCCAGGGCAAGAGTTCTGCAACGTTCCCATCTGCAGAAACTGCTCTCCTTTTAGTGACTCATGACAAGGCACTTACTGGGATGGGAGGCAAGAGAAAACCAAAAGATTAGGGAAGGCCGCAACCCCGGCTCTGAAAGACTGGGAGGAATGGCAGGAGGCCCGTCAAAGAAGTCCGGAATGTCTCCTGGAGACAGGAAAACCGGGGGGAAGGAGGATGGTTTCTCTTTAGCACAGTCCATTCTCCCCGCAGAAAGTCTCGGCCTTCCCCTGCCCAGATCAGGGAACAGGTTCGCAAATCGTCCGGTGAGGAGAACGGACGGAAAGCAGCCGAGAGGGGTGAAAGTTGGGGAGGGGCGCCTAGCACTGCGAAGAAAGCCAAGGCGAGAGGGGGAAAGGGGCCGGGTCGCGAGGCCGCCGGCCCGCCTCCCCCAAAGGCCGCGGCCGGCAAATCTGCTGCCTCATCCCAGCGTCCCCGCTCGCGCCCGGCCGCCGCACTCACGATGCTTTCGGCCATGGCGGCCGCTCCTGCCTCCGGGCTCGAGTCCCGGGCCGCCGCCGTCTGCCGCCCCAAGGGCCTCGCAGCCCCGGCCCCGGCCTCAGCCCCGGCCCCGGCCTCCCTCCGCCGCCGCCACCGTCGCTCCAGCTTCGCCCGCCCGGCTCAGCCAGCCGCCGACGTCCGGGTGCTTCGCTCAAAACGCCCCCCCCCGAGCGCGCAGTCTGGAAACCAGGTTCCGGCTCCACAGACGGCCTCACGCATGCGCAGTCGGCGTTGCTGAGCCCGCCTCCTGTCCGGTGCGGCCACGCCCCAGCCCCGCGCCGCGCGTCGGACGTGTAAAGGGAGTGTCCGAAAGACGACTTTATTAACCACGCTGTGTTCGTTACTTAAAAACCAAGCTGGCCTGGCGCGGTGGCTTGATCCTGTAATCCCAGCACTTTGGGTGGTCGAGGCGAGAGGATTACCTGAGCCCAGGGGTTCAAGACCAACCCGGGCGACTTGGCAAGACCTCATCTCTAAGATAAACCAAAATGTTAGCTGGGCCTGATGGCGCGCGTCTGTTGTTCCAGCTACTTGGGTGAAAGGATCGCGTGAGCCCAGCAGGTCGAGGCTGCAGTGGCCGGGAGCGTGCCATTGCACTCCAACCTGGGCGACAGAGTGAGATTCCAACTCAAAAAAAAAAAAAAAAAAGGCAACACAGAAAAGTCCAAAGAGGACACAAATCTCACCCAAAAATAAACCACCGAGGGGCTTATATTTGAGGAAACAGCATCCCAAACATCTCGCTATCCACATAGAAGTAGAAAAGCAATTTCAGGAGAGTGAGGTCACACCTTTACGTTATTTTCTAAAGTATTTTTAAAATTTAACATAAGAAAAATTTAAACTGCGTTTTAGATACGTATTTCTTCACCACAGATTTAATATTCTAAAACATGCCACCAGAACCAGCTTCAGGCAAGTCCCCTGTGCACCTGGAAGGCCTTGGACTTGGTTTGGTAATTCCCTGCCTCTGTTCAGTGGTGGCTATGAACATCAAAATTATAGTAATAATAATAATTATTATTATTATTACTGCTGTTTAAGAGAGCCAGGTGTGGTTGCTCACATCTGTAATCCCAGCATTTTGGGAGGCCAAAGTGGGAGAATTGCTTGAGTCCAGGAGTTGGAGACCAGCGTGGACAACATAACAAAACTGCATCTCTACAAAACAAAAAAATTAGCTGGATGTGGTGGTGTGCACCTGTAGTCCCAGCTACTTGGGATGCTGTTTCCTCAAATATAAGCCCCTCGGTGGTTTATTTTTGGGTGAGATTT
>CAUYQG010068314.1:0-11022 GCA_963574415.1 Tarsius wallacei
TAAAAATATTGAAAATTAGTGAGCTAAGAATACATCTCAGAAAGTTAGAAAACAACAGCACAATAATCTCAAAGAAAAACAGAATGAAGGAAATAAGAAAAGGAAGAGCAAATGTTAAAGAATAAGATAGCATATTCAGTGGGGATGATGCAGTAAGAAAGTGTGAAGTTGGTTCCTTTATGACGTTACTGAATGTGAAAATAATTTGGTGAATTTATCAAGAATAGAAGAAAGGGGACACAAAGCACTCATATTAAAAATTAAAAGGGGGTATTTTTACAGATGTGGAATACCTAAAATGGACAACGAGGGTCTATTTCAAAAACATTGTGCCAATAATTTGAGATGAAATGAGGATATTCTTAGAAAAATCTAATTGAACACATATATTTGATTCTAGCAGAAATAGAAAATCTCAATTCTTCTAATGGCATTAAGTTGTAGCCGAGAGAGTGCCACTGGTAAGAATTTCAACCTTACAGAATTCCTCCAGACAATAAAATAATTCTGCAGAATAAACAACGCCTCCTTCACGTGGAGCCCAGCTATAGTGCTGGATATCTGGTAACACTCAAGCTGGTTCATGCATTGCAAGAGTGCAAGAATGGGTTGACATTAGGAAAATTGACACAATTTGCAATATTAAAAGAGAAAAAAATCACTCAAAAGATGTAGAAAAAGCATCAAATAAGATCCAATGAATGAGTTTTTTAAACCTATATATCATACAATAAATATAAAATAGTTCTTTAATCTGGTAAGACAATCTGGAAAGAGACCTAGAGCAGGTACTAATGTTTAACAGTGAAGTATTTAAAAACATCCCTTTGTGATAAGGATACCCCCATTTCCCTTCCGTTGCACGTTGTACTGGACATCAGCAGGGGTAGCAGATGAAGGAACGAAATGAAAAGTACAATACTGCAAAATAATTCAGAAGACAGCAACAAAATTGGCATTATTCACAGATGAGATGTTTAAATGTGTAGTCAATCTCACAAAATGTACAGATATACTAACTGAATCTTCAAGGAAGTGTAGCACTTTTATGAGATCCAATTTCAATTATATAAACTTATCTATGTAGATCAGCAAATGGATAGAAAGTACTATTTAAGGATACAATTTACAATTGCATTAAAAACAGTGGTTAACTAGGGATTAATCTACAGAGATACCCGGTGAGCATCTGCTGCGCAGGGCTTGCTGGGCTGCATTTGTGGACCAGGAACTGGGACAACCCAAGTTTCACTCCATACACTGTGAGGTCCTCTCTAGTCAACTTTGTAGGACCTCCTGGTCCTGGAGACACAGGTAGAAAGTTTGAAGGAGCTGGCACATCCCATAAGATGTTGCTCAGGCATATTTGCATGCTGGGAACAAAATGTAAGGTGCTCAGTGGTACCAGTGAGGCCCCAAGGATCCTTGGCTCCCTTTCCTCTGTCTACCCTTCCTGGAACTGGTCTCCTTGCTGCTCCCGCAACTTGCTAGGAGATCCCACCTCGGGCTTTTGCACTCTCTCCTCCCTGGGTACCTTCAGCCTGGTTCACCCTGCAATCAGGGCGACCCTTCCCTACTTCCAGCTAAACCCTCTGCTCCTTCCTTTTCATAAAGAACTTGTCACCCACATATGCCAGCATCGTGTGGTGTTTCTTCCAGGCCCATTATCCATGGGCACTTTGCTCCAGGGCTTGGTCCCTGAGGCCACTGCCACATCCCCAGGGCCTAGAGCAGACCAGTGGTGGCTGTGGAGTGTGTGGCTCTGGCTTCCTTCTGGGGAAGAAATGGGCGATAACCTGGTCAGTTGTATGTTTCTCTCTTGGTAAAAGCATCTGTGAGCTGCTGACAGGCCAACATTGGTTGCTGCTGCATGGGGTGCATCGGCACTTGTGTTCACGTTCTTGGCATTTCTTTTTCTGTAAAGGCCAGACCCTTCCCTCCTAGACCCCGTCTCATCTGGCACAGTGGAGACCCTCTTTCCCAGGGTGCCTTCTTCCATCCTGCGGGCTGTGCACTCTGGGTGTGTCGGGGGGATTACAAGACTCCCAGATCCTCTGCCCTACCCATTGCCTAGGAGAGGGCCCAGCCTCTGGGCTCTGGCAGGTCTGTGGGAACTGGACTTTGTTGGGATCTAAGTGCTCAGGACTTGGCAAAGTAGCCTGGTAAATGACCTTGGTGAGGTCACATCCCCCTCTGCGAAAAGAGATAATTGTCTTCCTATGATTTGTGCACTCTGGGATTTCAGATGAACACTCCTAGGTGTTATTACTGATATAATTGAGATCTTTTAGGGAAAGAACAACAGTGGCCACTAGAGGGCACTGTCGGCTATAGGTTAGGAGTGTGAATGTGTGTCTGTGGGGCAGTGGTGGTGGTGGGGGGGTGGAGGCACTTGTATAGGGATATTTAGGATATGTTGGCCAGGAATGCAGCAAGGTCATATGGTGTCTATATGGGGCAGTCAGGTGAGGATGGTGACATTCCTCTTCAGGACACCAGCTGGACACCAGCAGGGGGAGCAAGGCAAGGGAAATAAATGAAAGGTGCAGTACTGTAGAGGAAAGTGACAAAATTGTCTTTATTCACAGATGGCATGTTTAAGTGTAGCAAATCTCATAAAATGTACAGATACACTAACAGAATCTACAAGTAAATGTAGCACATTTATCAGATCCAATTTCAAATATATAAATTTATCTCTGTATATCAGCAAATGGATAGATGCCTGATGACTGTGTGGCTGGATTCCTGGCAACTCAGCCTTCCGTCTCTGGGGCGAGTTTCCCACAGCCTGACCTCCTCTCCCTAGGAGTAGTCCTGAAGCCCCTTGGGCTGGGAGTGAGTGCAGGGCAGTGGGGTCACTCTGCTCCCCAGGGTTGGAAGGATGGGTGGCAGAAGGGGATGGCTGCTCTGCTCAAATCCTGTGTATCCCTCACGTCCAGAATGGGTTGGGAGGATTAACATTGGAGTGAAGTCAGCCCTGCAGGCCCCAAGGAAGATGGCAGGGCTGGGTCTGTGTGAGCCATGCTGGGGCCCCCTGACTAGAGGGGCGCTGGAGGCCAGGTGGCCTGGGGTGAGGGTGCTGGCTCTCTGGTCTCCTTGCAGGCATGGGGACTTCTCAGCTCAGAGTGGCTGATGCTGAGTCTTGGGTACAAGTCATGGAACTGGAGCCTGGTTGAGAGGGGATGCCATGGAGTCGAGGATATGTAGCAGCTCTATGTGGGGAGAGAGGTGCTGAGCCTTGAGACTCTCAACCAGGCTCACAGTATGCTCTCTTTGGGCCTCAGTTTCTCCTCTGTTAGTGAGTGATGGGGTCCTCTCTCTAAGACCCCTTTTGGCCTTCCCCAGTGACTCTGTGGTGCCCCCAGACCTCTCTGACTCCTTGGGCAGTTGATCTGGGTAGCTGGAACTTCTGAAGGGCTCAGTAACCCAGTCACTTGGACATGGGCCAGGACTGGGTGGGGGAGGACATCTGGCCCTGCTGTTAAATTTGTTAGGACTGGAGATTCCCCCAACCTTCCATAGCAAGGGCAACCACCACACTGAGGCCATCTCTGGTCTCAGAAATATATTATTTAGGGCAGTAGAGGCCAAATCTCCTTCTGGGCCCTGACCATAGGGACAGTAGCCACCAACAGGGCCTCTCAAGCCCTTCCTCAGCCATACATGTGTAGACTTCATGACCCCAACCCCCAGCCCATCATCCTGGGGCAGCACTCCCAGGCTTCCACTCTTAGCCCTCATGTCCTCCCAGATCCCCAGAGTACCAGAGATCAAACTCACAGCCCTGGGTCTGCTCTTTCCTTGTGGAGGCTCGGTGCTGCCATGGTGACATGGGGCAGATGTGGTGGAGAGTAGGGACGGGTCCAAATCCTCCCTGAGGAGGGGTCTTGGGGTCTGGTTCAGGCCATCTCATGCTGGTTGTTCTAAGGAGCTGGGTGGAGGTGCACAGCTGGGGTCAGGTGGGACAGATGGGACAGCAGTGCCTGTGGGTGCCTCTCCATCCATGCCTATGTAGGGTCCTCCAGTGGGAGAAAGGGGGCCCTCCCAGGCTCTGAGGGGGCAATGCTGCTCACCTTTATGGAAGTCAGTCTGCAACAAGCTTCCAGAGTCTTAGACAGGCACGACTTTTGATCCTCGAGGGAGGGTCAACCCCAAGTCAGTTGTGGAACCCAGGCACAGAGATGGAGGCAAAGTGTGTTGGCTCGTCCTGCTCAGAACAGTGAACGACCTGAGCAAAGTAGCCTAATTGTCCAGTGGGACCTGGGAAGGGGCTGAGACCTGAGTCTTGTTAGAGCTGCATGTTCCCAAGTGCAACATGTGCCACATCTGCTGGATTTGTTGTTCAGAGAAGGTCTGTCATCTATCTATATTGTTTTATCCATCATCTATTTATCTAATCTATCATCTATTTATCTAGCCATTCATTTATCATCTGTCATCTATATGTTATCTATCAATCATTTGTCTATCTATATAATCAATCGTTTATCTATCATCTATCTATCATCATCTATCTACCTGTCTACCTATCATCTATCTATCTATCATCTGTCACCATCTATAAACCATAGTTAATCTGCTGTTTATGTGAAATTCAGGGCTGAAAATAAAAAGAAATTCAGTGCTGAGTCTGGAAGGACACACACCAGATATGCCCAGCAGAGATCTCCAGGCAGTGCTGAAAACTTTTCTTCACTATATTTTCTTTTCTGTCTTATTTTAAAAGAATCATTGCATTGCATTTTATAATCAGAAAAAAATTCACTATACTTGAAAACACAAAATGAAACCTTGTGTTATATGGTGACAGACCCTGGAGAAACCCTCACTCCGCACTTCAGATGGGTGTACGTGATGTCCTGTCACAGAAGTGCCCACATGTTGGTGGTAGCAAAGTAGACAACTGGGTGCTGGGACCTCACCAAGGTGGGCTTGTAGTTGACAGTGAAAATGAGCAATCCATCAGCATGAATACCAAAGATGTGGTGCTGAGAAAGAAGAAAATCTAATGTAATGCATGTGAGGGGTTCAAAAACAGGCCAAGCTGAAGGGAAGGAAAGAGATGATTCATTCGGGTCTTCCTGAGGTCCTGGCCATGCTCTTAGACTGGGAGGCTGATGGAAGTGAAATTTACATTACATAGAATTCACCAGTTCAGGCAGGGCACGGTGGCTCTTGCTTGTAATCCCAGCACTTTGGGAGGCCAAGAGGAGAGATCACATGAGCCCAGGAGTTCAAGACCAGTCTTGGCAACATAGCACGTCATTTCTTCACAAAATAAAAAAAAGTAGTTGGGCATAGTGGTGAGTACCTATAGTCCCATATTCTCAGGAGGCTGATGTGGAAGGATTACCTGAGCCGAGGAGGTCGAGGCTGCAATGAGCTGTGATCGTGCCACTGTGCTCCAACCTGGACACAATGGAATGAGATTTTGACTAAAAAAAAAATCACCAATTTAAATATACATTTCAGAGGCATTTAGTACATCCACAATGTGCACAACTTTCCTTATTACTATTTTTTAAACTGTCCAGATTCATCTTATCTATTTATTTTTTATTTATTTTATGGGTGTTTAGTTTGCAACTAATATAGAAAAAAGTCATCAAAATGTTAGCAGTGGCTCTTCCAGGTAAAGGATGAGGGATGGGTTGTTTTCGTTCTGTTTGTTTCTTTATACTATTCACGTTGTTGTTTACCACAAGCACTTATTTTGAAACTAAAGACTAATAAAATGTATTTTAAGAGGAAGTCACAAAACAACAAGGTTGTGTTCTCAACGATGCCTTGTTGCTTCCACCTGGGTCTGAGTTTTGGGGCCCTGGTGGCACCTCTCTGCCAGGGGGCCCTGGAGCCTCTACCACAATAGCCCCAGAGACAGGAGAGAAATCCTCTTCCTGGGATATCTGCTCCAGGTGTTTGGTTCACTTCAGGTCACTGTATTTGGTAAACTTGATTTCTTTTTGCTTCTACCCCCATTTGGTGTGTTTTTTGTTAGCACAAGTTCATGCACTAGAGAACTGCAGATCCCCTGGGGGATGGGGTCGAGATGTTTTAGTCACCAGCTGCCTCTTTCTTCCCCACTTTATGATTAAAACCACCTTCCAACAACCTTGAGAGATAACTTTGAAAGGAAAGTTGCAATTCCCCTTCAGTCCTACTACTTGAACCAAATAGTAGCTCCCGCTACCCTCTGTTTCCCACCTTGGTGTTGCTCTTCCCGCCACCAACAGTGCATGCTACACCCAGGTGACAATAATCCTGTCTCGGTCTGGTATTCCAAGGCAGTGGAATCAGCCCAGTGGGGAGACCCCACCAAGAAGCTCTTGCTTCTCCCTACTGGGCTGAATGACTGCTTTGCTGTCCTCTGACCCACTGAGTACCCTTGGGCAGAACTTAGGTCTCAGTTTCCTAAATTAAGGTCTTGGATTAGATGACTGTTGTTAACCCTTTATGAGGCATGGCCTTTTTCTGCATAAAGTCACAGACCTCTCCCCACAGTGAACATTTATACAGACACTTTTTGAGATTTTATGAGGCCCTGAATTGACATCCTAGGTCACTTTACCAGTCCCGTAGCCTCTGGGACACTCTACTATGGACAGGAGAGATGGGCTCTCTTCTATGTGACCCCAGAGAGCAGATCTGGGATCTGGCCTCACACTCCTGCTGGGTGCTGTGCTGAGTGATTTCCAAAATTATCCCACTGAATCTTCACATAACTCAAGAGGTAACTGCCACGATCTTCACCTCCACATCACTGAGGAGGACACAGAGAGCATAGCCACACACTTGGACAAGTGTTGGAGCCAGGATTTGAACCCAGGTATGTCTGTGACACAAGCTCAGGCTCTTACCATAAACTGTGATCCAAGCCCAGGAAGAGTCAGCTCAATGACCTCCAAGATCCTTCCGATGCTAAGGTCACACCTGGGATACTCTCTAGGGTTCTAAAGCCTCTTCATGCATGTATGTTCTTCCAGTGTTCTTCCCAGCAGTTTGTGAGGTGGGCAGGTCAGGCACTGACATACTTTTTTGCCTGGTGAGGAGACAAAGCTTAGAGACATTAAGGGCCCAAGGTTATACCTGAATCAGGATCAGAGCTGGGATTAGAATGCAAGTGTTAGATTCAGTCTCCTCTACACAGAGCTACCAGGCACTAAGCTTCTGTGTTTCTCGTGGTTAGAATTTACCCACCCATGCACCCACCAACCCACCCACTCATCCATCCACTAATCCACTCACCTATCCATTGATCATCCACTCTTCCATCAATAATCCATCCACCTACTCATTCTTGATCATCCACCTCTCCTCCATCCATTCACCCACCCACCCAACTATCCATCCATCCATTCACCTGCCAGTCCACTCACTCATCCATCTACCCATCCATTGATCATCCACCTATCCATCAATCATCCATCCACCCACTCATCTTTGATCATCTACCTCTCCTCCCATTCATTCACCCACCAACCCAACTATCCATCCATCCTACCACTCACCTACCCATGCACCTGCCAGTTCACCCACTCATCCATCCATCAATCATTCACCCATCTGCACATTCATCCACTCACCCATCTCTTCTTCCCTCCATTCCTTCCTTTTCATATTTAAACTGTTTATTGGGAGCCTCAAAGTTACTAGGCCCTAGGTGTTGAGAGGAGATGGAGTCTGGAGATGTGTGAAGGGACTGCACCTCTTTGGGGTAGCGCAGGCTAGAGGTGTGGCTGTTGAGTTCCTGCCCTTTTGGATTTTGGGTCACTGTAGTAGGCTCACAGAATTGGGTTAATACTTGTATTTTTTCAGGGAGAAAGAGGGAAGTGAACACACGTCTGGCTTTTTGTTGCTTATAGAGCAGATACCCAGCAATGACAATGACAGTTCCTTTACATGGAGACTTTATGACTATAAGAAAAGAAATGACAAATATATACGAGCTACTCCATAATGAATACAAGAATAATCAGGATAGATTATAGATAGCACACAGTGAGTTTTCAATAATAATTTCCATTCTCTTCCCACCATTCGCTGAACCAGGTATTCTATTTAGAAATTGATGTGCATTCTATGAATTTCCCATTCTTTGTATGTGAGATAGCTGCTAATATTATAAAAATTACAAAGATCAGATCATGAGGAAGAGAAAGATTAGTTGACAAGGTAAATTGTTACTTCTATGTGGCAGAGAAATGTGTCAGTATCTTCCTACAAATACCATGCTCTGACCTACTACACAATTCTTCTGTCCAAGGAACTGGTAAAAACTCTTGAAGTCTATTCTGACCTCCTTCCTTCCTTCACAACTTCTGCCGATCCCCACCTACCTCATCCTAAGCCAGTCTGCTTTATTTATAGGGAGGTTTTTATTACTATGCAGAACTTGCTTAAACTTTTGGTGTGCAAGATCTTCCTCTTCTGTGTTTAACTGTATTTAAAGGGAGAGGATCTTTCCACTCTTCTCTACTCACCCCTGCAATGCCCCCTCTTTCCACATTTATGACTGGCATTTCCTTCATCCTCCTGCCTTGGTGAACTGGCTGGAGCTGTGAGACAGATTCATGGACTTGGGTAGGACCTAAGATTTTGAGGAAAGAATCCTTATTATTATTATCACTATTATTTGAGTCAGGGTCTCAATCTGTTACCCAGGCTGGAGTGCAGTGGCACAATCATGGTTCACTGCAAACTGGAACTTTGGGCTCAAGCGATCCTCCTATCTCAGCTTCCTGAGTAGCTGGGATTACAGGCATGTACCACCATGCCTGGCTAATGTTTTAAACATTTTTGTAGAGATGAGGTCTCACTATGTTAACCTGAACTGGTTTCAAACTCCCATCCTCAAGCAATCTTCCCATCTCAGCCTCCCAAAGTGCTGGGATTATAGGCATGAGCCACTGCACCTGGTCATATTATTATTGCGATGACCTTTTTCCCACTTCTCAAGAGAGATGGCTCTGCCTTTCCATCAGCCTAATCCCAAACCCTGCACCTTGCTTGTCATGGGTGTAGCAGGCAGACAATACATATTTGCTTAATGTTAAGTAAATTGAGAAAAATAAGCTGATTTTTAAAAGTTTTTTAAATTTTATTTTTAGATACAAGGTTTCACTATGTTTCCCAGGCTAGTCTTGAACTCCTAGTCTCAAGTAGTCCTTCCTCTTGGTTTCCCAAAGCGCTGGGATTACAGGCACATACCACCATGCCTGGGTAATTTTTAAGCTTTTCTGTAGAGACGAGATCTCATTGTGTTGACCAGGGTGGTCTCAAACTCCTGTCCTCAAGTGTTCCTTCTGCCTCAGCCTTCCAAAGTACTGAGATTACAGGCATACGTCACTGCACCTGGAAATATGCTTGTCTAAGTGTTAAAAAAACTTCAATTTTTTTCATAATGACACAAAAAATGTATACTTATTGTTCAAAAATAAGAAAAGTCATATGTGCAAAATGGAAACCAACATTGTCTATGGTTCTGCCCCTACAGGCAGCTACAGGAAACAGATGTGGCTACAGACATGAATGTAGGGACAGATATGGTTGTAGGGACACATGCATACACATGTCACATCTTTTCTTGTGACCTCTTTGGGATAATGTTCAAGACTTTCAGATGCCATCCACATATTTTGATACACCATTTTCAGAGGGCCTTATATCTTAAGTCAATGTAGCATCGTGTTCTCTGATAATAAAACTAATACATAAGCTTGGCAAAATTAGAAAACAAAGAAAAACATCAAGAATACAGAGAAAATATCTGAGCTCACACTGCCAGGGAGGACCCCTGATAGCACATTGGTGTGGCTCCTTTCAGATTTTTTTCTCATAAAGTCATGCGCTTATTACCAAGTTGGAACCTTCTCTTGTCACCTGCCTGTGTTCCACCATGCCCTACCATGGTTATCTGTCTGTGGCCTTCTGCAGGACATAAGGCTGTCTGTTATGTTTTGCAGTTAGACACGCACCTCGGGTGTACCCTGGCCTCACGTCCACATGCACTAGCCCTGTGGTGTCTGCACAATCAATTCCTACAAACAGGATTTCTGGATCAAAGACGAGTATGTTCCCAGGCTGTGGACACAAGGGACAGATTAGGAAGGCCTAAAAGTCTGAATCGCGTCTCACCCAGAGGCGCTGGGAAGTTAAGAAGTCTGTGCTGCCCCACTTGCCCCTCATCAGCTGGTTCTGCCCAGAGAAGGGTGGGGGCAGTGGCTCCAGAGCCCTGCCCTGGTCACCCTATTCCCTGGGGCCCTGTTGACAATTAGGGCCACAGCTGGCTGGTTCTGAGATCCCTTCAGGTAGGCCCTTTAGGATTCCAGGACCCAGGATGGACTCAGGGTTCAGGGGGCAGCAGCAGGCCTGGGGACCGGGGCTGGGAAGAGGTGGGGTTGGGGGAGAGCTCTGGGCTGCACAAACATCCGGCAGCAGCCCTGAAACTGCCTCATGCCCATCCTGGGCCACACCTGGTCCTGACCCATCCCACGCCCTGCAGGCCATGGGCTCAGTTTCTCTTCCCCTTATTTCTCTCTTTTTGTGTTATTCTGAGTTCTGGTTTCAGCCAGCGTGGGGTTAACTTTAGCCTGGGGATTCCCAGGGCAGTCAGCTGCAGGCAGGGCTACCAGAGCTGGGGGAGGCGAATCATGCCACCAATCACTTGGCCTGTCCCCCACCCTACTCCCACCCAGGTCTTGCTCCCCCTCCAGCCTCACTGGCCAACACCTTCATGCAGGAATCCTATGATCCCAGGGGATCCTCACCCAGCAGCTCCTTGAGCAGAAAGACGGGGACCCAGAGAGGGGAAATAACTTGCCCAGGGACACACTACATGTCAGAGGCTGGCTCCTGGCAAGATCCCAGGAGATGACAGCAATGACTAGGGTTTGGTGAAGTCCCCACGTGTCAGGCACACCATGGGCATCATCTCATTTAATCCCCAAGTCCACTCTGTGGGGAGAGATTGTTATCACCCCCTTGTAAAGAAGAGGAAACTGAGTCCCACAGAAGAGAAGT
>CAUYQG010068317.1:0-27762 GCA_963574415.1 Tarsius wallacei
TCCTAAACATATATGCACCCAACATAGGAGCGCCAACTTTCATAAAGCAGCTTCTGGGAAAACTAAAGAAAGATATCGACTCTAACACCATCATAACTGGGGACTTTAATACCCCACTCACAACCCTAGACAGATCATCGGAACAAAAAATTAAGAATGAGATCCGGAACCTCAATGTGACTCTTGACCAAATGGACTTAATCGATACCTACAGAACACTCCACCCAAAGACCAAAGAATACACATTCTACTCATCACTGCATGGAACGTATTCTAAGATCGACTACATACTTGGCCATAAATCAAGCATAAGCAAATTTGAAAAGACCAAAATCTTACCATGCACCTTCTCAGACACAGTGGAATAAAACCTTAGTCTTAATTGATTCTCAAAACTAAGGAGTTGCATAAGAGATAAGTCAACAAAGGAACCAATGATTGGGCAATGACATAGAGTGGTGAAAAGGAATCAGGGAAGGATATCACTTTAAGAGACTGATGCCAACAGTGTTATGTGTCTTGAAAAGGATGAATGAGAAAGAGGCCTAAATTAAGATTTTTTAATAGAGTAGTATTTCCTAAAAAGTCTTAGAGTATAGCTGAATGATAAATATTAAGTGAAAATGTGTAATATATGCAAAAAATAAGTATAACTGGATAATGAATACTACTTTAAATGTATAAACAGCAGCTGGACTCCTCAATCAAGTATTTCTGAGAAACAGGGTGAAAGTTTCCTTCCTGAACCCCTCCTCAGAGCTTTTACTATGCTAATATAGATTCTGCAGTTAACAGATCCGAGGATACAATGGATACAGAATTCTATCTTCACTACTTTATTTGCCAATGATCTCTTTTTATATTGAGTGTCTTGTGGGGCCAAGTATTTAGAAACACACTTTGGGAAATGTGAATTTAGAAGGTTTAATGCAGAAACTGGATTATGGAAAGTTTAAAGTGAAAGGGTAGAAAGAGAGGTTAAGAAGTGGAGGTGATTTTATTACACTTTGTGTGTGTGTGTGTGCATGAAAAACAAAGTGTACAAACAATGGTCAGACCATATATAAAAAAGAACTTTGATCCATACCCTACAGTAAACATCCCAGGAAACTAACCCCCTTATTAATAGTAAACAATCTAGGAAGCCAATCTGCTATGAGACCCACAGGAAGCCAGATTCCTATCTCTAGTAACAATTCAGGAAGCCAAATAATAACTTCAATAACAATCAACCCCAAATGGCCAGGTCCTGATTAATAACTGAAAACGTCCCTAATTTCTTTTCCAGCTTCCAATTTAGAACTGTTAAAACAAAAATGAAAAAAGAAAACAAAAACAAAACAAAAAATAACTTCAGACAATTAACAGAGTTTAATTGAGCAAAGATGATTCATGAATCAGGCAGCATTCTAAAGCAGAGTAGGCTCAGAAATTCTAGCAAAGTCATGTGGTGGAAGAAATTTTATGGACAGAGAAAGAATAATGACACAGAAAACAGAAGTGAAGTACGAAAACAGCTGGATTGAGAACGGGTCAGCATTTGCCATATTTGAACCCGATTTGAATAGTTGGCCACACTTGATTAACTATATCTTAGTGGCTGGCATAAGAATAGGTTCATTTGTCTACATATCTTGTTAGATTGCAGCTCACTGTGTGAAAGGCTACAAAGAAACCACTAGATCGATCTCAAAATGTGCAAGGAGGCGTCTTTGGACTAAACTTATTTTAACAGAACTGAGCAAAGAAAGCCAAGTATGCACCCTTAACCAATTGCAAAGGATGCCCTGCTTCTAGTTAACCACCCACAGCTTTCCCATGCTGACAGTCTCCAATCAGAGTGTTCCTAGAGCTTTTTTTTTTTCTACTACTGTATAAAGCTTTCTTACCCTCTGTTTGCCTTTGAATCTCTGCCAAAACACAAATGATGGATGGCTGATACCATTGCTATAGCAAACTCTAAATAAATAGCCTTTGCTTTTCTCATTTGGTGGGTCTTTGGTTATTTTCACATCTGCCTTTTACTGAAAGTAGAAAAATTAATTAGGATCTAAACCCAAGGGAAGAACATATATGGGTAAAGGGTTAATTTTCAGGATTTTTTATGTTTGAAAGGAAAAATGTAGAAGTCAGTCGAATTATTAAAGATATTGCTGATGGAGCATTTTGGTGATTTAGGGGGAGAGAGAGAGAGAGAGAGAGAGAGGCAGAGAGAATACTTGACAAGGCTAGGAAGTATAAGTGAGAAGTAAGGCTAGTACTGAGAACAAAAAGGGGTTATCTTTTTGATACCACCTTCATAAAGACGCCTTCATGAAATTAATAAAAGGCTGCAAGGTTAGAATTATGATAGGAACTTGAATTCTTTCATGTCCTGAACTCTGGTGGGATTGAGGGGTAGAGGAAACTACCTGCGTTGTTGATGGGCTTATTTTCTCTCAAAGAACTTTAGATCACGCAGCTTTAGATCACGCAGCTCTCCTTGATGGCGTCCAGAAGTTTGATGGGCCAAATGGCATGAGTAGCTTTGATCACCCTCCCACATACCTTTCACAGTTAACAATCATTGTTTATAAGATTTGTAATTTCCCCCAATTATGCCTATAGATAACATAAACCTAAGACTGGTGTTTGAGGTAGTTTTTCAGACTCTGAATTCTGATAGACCAACAGACTCCACCTGAACCTGTGATGCATACCAAGGGACTGACTCAACTGGTTCTGTAACACTCTCCCCCAGAAAAAATCCTAGCCTAAAGTTCTCGGAGAGGAGAATTTAAGAAATATCGCCTATCCTCCTCCCTCAGCTGCTTTGTGATTATTAAACTTTTTCTATCGCAACACTGTTGTCTTAGTATTTTAGCTCTTTTCTGTGCAGGAGAGGTAAGAACTCGGTTAGGCTATAACATTTTTGCTTTCTCACTCTTAGTTCTTGATCTCTAGACACAGGCTAAAGCCTCTTGAAACAAAACTCCTTGCATTCTATTCAGCACAGAGCAGCAAATAAGTTAAGTATAAGAGCCTGGCCTTTTAATTTTTGTGTAGTTGCTTTGAATTGTCAACCAATTACATGACCACACAATAATTTGTGTTTCCTCAATAATAAAAATAACAATAATGACTTGGAATTCAGAAAAAATGATTCACATGGAACAGTTTCAGTCTCTCTATTAGATTACTTTAAGGTCAGCATGAATCAGAGGAACCTGTTCTTAATGTAATGGTAATTAGGACTCTCCACCCTTTTTCTCTGTTATTTTCTTCTCCTCCCAGGTCTCTTTTGCCAAGAAATCTGCCACATCTCCACCTCTGCTGTTAATCAGTCTAAAGCAGTCTCTCAACAATTTCTAAGCAAAAGTATTCTTTTAAAAGTCCTTGGAATTGGGGTCATCTGTGTTCTTTCCAAGATAGAATTTAGAGTTAAAAAATAAATGCTAGCACATTGGTCAAATGAGATAGATGTTTGACCAACTACCTTATTTTGCCTGGCACTTGGAGTTCAGTCAATTCACCCAGGAGTTTCTTAGAGACACAAATCATAAGGTCTTACTCCAGATCTGCAGTATCAGAAACTCCTCCTGTGAGGCCCAGTAATCTGTGTTCTAACATGCCCTTCAGGTAAATTTATTATTATATTTTTCTTGAGTCAGGGTCTCACTCTGTCTCCCAGAGTACAATGGCATGACCACGGCTCACTACACCCTCAGGCTCCTGGGCTCAGGTGACCCTTCCACCTCAGGTTCTGAGTAGCATGGACTACCAGCACCATGCCCAGCTAAATTTTTGACTTTTTGTAGAGTCGAGGTTTTGCTATGTTGCCTAGACTGGCCTTGAACTCCTGGGCTCAAGCAATCCTCCTGCCCCAGTCTCCCAAAGTGCCTAGATTATAGGCATGAGCCACTGTTCCCAGCCAAGGTGAATTTAAATTTTGAGGATTGTTTTATGGCAGGTATTGGGAAACTACAGCTGGTTGGTTAATTCTGCCCACTGTTTATTTTGGTACAGCCTGGCAAGCTAAGAATATTTTTTACATTGTTAAATGCTTTTAAACATCAAAAAAGAAGAATAATTTGTTACATATAAACATTTTATGAAATTCAAATTTCAGTGTCAATAAATAAAGTTTTATTAGAATACAACTGCACCCATATGTTTACATATGGTTTGGGGCTGCTTTAACAATGAGTGAATGCCCACAAAACCTAAAATAGTTTATAATCTGAACCTTTTCAGAAAAAGCTGGTCCTCTAGTTCTAGGGCATAAACTTTTTAGGATCAGCAATGCATGTTGGTGACAAGCACTAAAAATTTACTTTTCCTTGTGGTGTCTTTTCCTTCAGATGCTTTATTCCACAGGACTGGAAATCTAATGCCATTTTCTCTCAGTCAGACTTTTTTTGTTCCCCAAAGTCAGCAAGGAAAATGTCAAAACAAAGGAATTTTTTTTACCTTAAAAGTGGCCATTATAGACATTTCATTAAGAATGGAAACACGGTTGAAGACATTCTCTGGATGTATCTTATAGCTTGTTTAGCAGGGGTTCTCAAACTTTACTCTGCATAAAAATTATCTATGGAGCTTGATAAAACTGTAGATACTTAAGCAAATCCCAAAGGGTCTGAATCAGTAACTCTAAGTTGGGCACTGAGAATCTGCATTCTCGTAAGCACCTGAGAGAATTCTGTTTCTAATAGTCTGAAGGACATACTTTTGAGAAGTTCTAATTTATAGAAATGGTGTAGGGCAAGCATTGTTGCTATTAAAGGAGAGGCTGGAGGTATCTTAAATACTCTTCACTGAAAAAATAATTGGATTTGGCCAAACTGGCTTTGAAGATCAGGCCTAGGATTTGGGGTTAGAAAGTAAAAGGAATAATATTTTCCTAAAAGTGTGAAAATATAAAAACACAACTAGATTACAAGGTAATCCAAACCAAACTAGATTTTTAGGAATCGATAGCCACTCTAAGTGGAGGTATCTCCCTGAAGTCAAATACTTGATGTATCTTTTAAATTTTTTTGTAGGTATCTATGATTACTCTGTAACTTAGCAATTTGCAATATTTTACTTATGAATGGTTTCAGGTTTCTCTACAAAAGAAAAAAAAAGTCAACTTAACTTGTGATGTTACCTACAATTTGAAGAGTTTATTCAGTGAACCGTACATTGCTCTCTTCTCTGTTAATATTATCAGCTTTTTTCGTTCTATTTTATCTTATATCTCTAAATTTGGTAGAACAGGGACTTTTTGTGTATTTTCTGCCTAAGGCCCTTCATATGAAAAGTGAAAATTGCAAATTAAAGAAATATGAACCTAAAAAAAGAAGTTTAAGCCTTAAAATACTCACCTTTTCTCACTTCTTTGCATTTCTAATTATAGTTACCTTTCTACAAATATTAGTGATATGTCTCAAACTTTTCAAGATATCTTCTTTTAGAAATCCTGCTATTAAATATATCCTGTATTTGATGGTGCATTATTTCATCATAGAAAGAAATTACATTCTTGAAAGTTTTCCCTCCCTTTCTGTCACTTGTTTGATAATTTCATGTGGCATTCTGATTTTTCTGTTTTCATTGTTGCGTGAACTCTTCAATAACCACCCCAATAAAAATGCAAACGAATGCACGTTCTTTGTATCCAAATTACACAAGCAATTGTATAACACGATTGAGTACATAGTTTCAGTTTTAGATAAGAATCTCTAGCCACAGATTTAAGGAATATTTGGTTCAGCAAGTCTTAAGTAAATAAAAGAATGACCCACAACTATCCAGTCTTGGGGCCAATGAACCTGATGTTGTGAAATAAAGAATCGCTTGTCCCTCTTCAACATATCACAAGTCCCACCCAGGAGAGTGAAATGTTCTCTTCCTTCCTTCTCTCATGCTCTCCTGCTCACCCCTCTGACAGCAAGTCTAAAGGAGATAATGAGTCGCTCCTGAAAGTTGGGGTGTACCGTTATTTCAATGAACCCTGCTGGCACAGACTCAGTTCTGAGGAAGGAACATGCATCTGTGGCAGAGGGCAGTGATTTATTTATTTATTTGTTTCGTGCATGTGCCTTTCCAGACTTATAACGTACACCAGCAGCCTCCTGAGTGGGTTCCAGAAATGAAAAAAAAATCATAAATTGAATGCACATGGAGAAATCATGTCCCCATCCAAGACCGCACAGGCTCCTACCCAAGCCATCCAAGTCCACACCCTCATGGTTTACATAGCACCTTTCTCCCAAGGATCCCAGAGAGCTGCTCCAGCAAAAAGGAGTCAGACTAAGGGAAGGATGTGTTTGGGTTTCCTTCTTGACTAGTAAAAGAACTATTGGACCCTCTAGAGTTTAAGGCCACACAGGCAGGCTGTGTATATAGTTAGGAATCAAATTAGATCCAAAGTCCCTAGGTGTTCATTTTTACATTTTAGAGAATCCAAATCCCTCTTGATTATTTTTGTGTTGAATGAAAAAATTATGAAGTGAGATTTTTCTTCTGAAAATGGATTCCCTGGTACCCCATTCCTGCTCTATTCTCAGTTATCACACTCTGTCCTTAAGCATCAAGTGCTCTCATGTCATTTTATTCCCAGGAGAGCAAGCTAATTAAATAATTCATATTAGGCTGGTATGATATTCACATTTTTAAACAAAGGATATATCCCAAGGAATAGATAAATCATTGAAAATGAAGGAATTAGATGTATCTCTAGAATCAAATGTTGGGAGTATGTAGGTTTTTTAACAACTTGTATGTGTGCATCCCACCATCTTTCTTCCTAAGTCTAAGGCACACTTGCCTCAAAAAAAGGCTGAGGCCATACAGGAAAGAGCAGCTTGTCAGGACTATCCTCTTTTTTTTTTTTTTTTTTGAGTTGGAGTCTCACTCTGTCGCCCCGACTGGAGTGCAGTGGCTGCTCCAGGCCACCGCAGCCTCAACCTGCTGGGCTCCGGCGATCCTTCCACCTCAGCCTTCCAAATAGCTGGGACTACAGGCATGTGCTACCATACCCGGCTAATCTTTTTTTTATTTATTGTAGAGATGAGGTCTCACCAAGTTGCCCAGGTGGGTCTCGAACCCGCAGGCTCAGGCAATCCACTCACCTCAGCCTCCCAAGGCGAGGGATTACTGGCTGAGCCACTGAGCCCGGCAGGACCATCCTCTTGAAGGCCACTGCTTCTCCCTGTGTACACTGTCTTTAATCTCAGCTGTTGCTTTAGATTACTGACATAAAGGACTTGAGCATTTAATTTAAACCATGAACGTTAACAGAAGATATATAAAAATCTGGGAACTGAAATAAGTTCAACTCTGTACCCAGTCAAGGCTAAGTTACAAGTGGTTCATCATATTTCTCCGTCTCTTTGTTGTGACTTGTGGCAACTGCTGGCATCATTCTCCTTTGCTTCAGTACCTGGATTTGATCCATAAGGTTCTGGATATTGCAACAGTCATCAACCCTTGTTCTGTTGCCTGATTGTATTGCTTTGAGCCTTAATGCTTTAAAAACTATAAGACTGTCTCTACTTTCCTAATCTGGTATCTTTACCTTTCATTCATAGTTTGCTCCTTTTCACCTTCTAGAGTGACTTAACATTGGGAGCCCAGTGTGAACCAGTGTGAGCCTAAGGCAGCACAGAACATTAAATTCCCATTATTTGAAAATCATTGTCCCAGAACCCTTGAACAACCTGTCTCCTCTTCCCTCCCTGCAATCCTTCTATCCTGCTTTACTCTGCTTGGTGGAAGATGCAGATGCCAAAAATACAAGTTAATGTTATTGGGGAGTATAAAAATAACTTGATGAATGAACCCTAGATATGTAAAAATAGTGGCTCTTGAAATAAGACAAGAATAAGATCTTAATATCATGATTTTTTTTCTAATCAAGGAAACTAAAACTCTAAAAAGGGAAATTATATTGCCTAAGACTATAAAGTCACTTACAAACTGAGCCAGGTTTAGACTTAGGTCTCTTGAGACTCTAGATAATGCTTTTCCTATTATGCTAGCTACCCTGTTCATTTGCTATAATAATAATTTTATAAAAGGTGTATAACATGGGTAGCTGCTTTGATGTGATTTTTCTAGCCCCTCAGAAGCATTCTCAACAGACTTTGCAGATCCTGGCCACATAACTGCAAATGGGCCTCTACACACACGTTTCTGTTTATATTAGATAAACAGCTAAACTCACCAATATTAAGATTTTTCTCTGATATTTTGGTCATATTTCACATTAAAGACACTTTTCATGCCTTAGTTTTCTAAAATTCTGGTTGTTGTTCCTATACTACATATTTGTTCTACTTTAAGTTTCTAGCAGCAAAGTATTCTCTCATTTGCTATTGATATGTCTCTTTGAAAACAGCATCAAGGTCAATACACATTCATCCTAATTTCTCCTACCTTCTGCTCTCTCCCATTACACATAGACCACAAGGAAATTTGCTACTCATGATAATGGCACATACAATGGTCAAGGTGAAAGCTTGTCAGCACACCCATGAATTGTTCTGAAAGGTGAAATATTAAAGTTCAACTAGTTGTTATTCTTCATTTTATAGAAAGAAGCAGTTTTAGTTGATTCACTTTATTGGTTAGAAATAGGTACAGACTAGAACACAAACTCCTGCCTAACTAGTGAAAGACACTTTTGGGAGAATTTTAAAGAATTGAAAGAAGTAGGGTTTGAGAATTAACATAAGTATTCAAAATATTCATACTTTATTCTCTAAGTATTTTAATTAATTACTTTCTTAGAACATCTAATTTAGGGAGTGTCAAACTTTTAGGTAAAATTAGCAAAACATCCCTTGTCCTCAAGAATATTAGACTCCATTTGCCTAATGTGGACAGGGACAAGATTTGCGGATTAAGTAAATACATATATTATTATTGTTGAGGTACCCTCTGAAGAGGGTGAAGTATAATTTGCCTGGGTTGTAATCTTAGAAAGTCTGTAAGATTAAAATACTGTTGCTTTCCTTCAGGGGGAACTTAATTTTTTCTGTTGCTTGGAAAATAAAATTTTTGCAACTGGCACGCATTATCTTGTCATGGTCAAGTAATTTATTCATCCTTTTCCTAGAGTTCTCCTTAAAACTGCATTCTGTCCATTTTCTTTCTTCTACTAATATCACAAGTTTACTGTTTACCACCCACTAAATGCTGGTATGCAGATCACATGTGCAAACACACTTTTTTTTTTCCTTTTCTTCTTTCTTTTTTAATGTGTTAGGGCTGAGCAACAAGAAAGGATTTTTGCCATGAAATGAAAACAAGGGTATCTGCTTTCATATAAATATATTTATCTCCCTCTACCTGTAAATAAAATAATAAACCATGCAAGCTTTTTGTCTTCCCCTGCACAAATTCTGTTCTTTTCTACTATCTAAAGTTCAGGATAAGCAGATACCACCATTGAATTTCTTCATAGGACTGGTGCTGTTTATCACATGTTTTTTGTAGGAGCAATTCCAAGTACCAAATAAACAGAGATGAATCTCAGCTTTTTCTTACAGGAGCACCCAGGAGGCAAAAATTTGCAACAGTCCCAAATACAGATAAATTAAAAAAAGAAAATTGAAAGTTCTTTTGAAATGTATTTTTGGTTGTGAAATTAGAGTGAAAATAGCATATTGGATATTATTCAATCTCTCAAAAGATTTCATATTCTAAAAGGTCTCTTTCTTTACAAAAAGAGTAAATTGATTTATGCTAATCTTAGAGGTATTTAAAAATAACAACTAAACAACAACAAAAAGAAAATATTCTAAACCACCAACATGCTCTCCTATTCTCTTACTAATAAAGACCTTTTACTTAGAATGGATTATGTATTAAACTTTTTCCAAGTTTTTGCTAGCTCAGCAAACCTTTGTTCTGAATGCTTTGTGACCATTAGTGCCTTTGATTATAGATTACACCACCATTTGATTTATTTTTTTCTCATGGGCAACATATTTCTTTCATTGAGCAACATTCTGAAACTTGGAAATCTAACCTGTGTTTTAGTCTTAGGAAAGGAACATTCATATGGTAAAACTCCCTAGTTGGACTTGGTGTTCAACTCTTATATGGTTGATTTTAGGCCAGCTTTAATTATGCAATCACCCTTAACTCAAAGAGGATAGTAGAATACAAAAGCACTTTCCAACGTTTGTATTTCATAGAGTGCCAGTTTTCTGGAAGAAGCAATAAATTGGAAAATGTTAATATTTAACAGGGAAGTAATATTCTCTAAATGCAAGTCTAGAGGACAACAACATCAATTTATTGTATAAATTAGAGATGGCTTAGGACTGAAATCCAGGCAGACCCTGTCAAATGTCTCTGCCAGTATTCAGAAAAAAATATGTTTTTACATCTTTCTTTTTATCAAAAATAAAAAGAAAATCAGGCATGTGATCTGAATGTTTAACAGTTTTTAAAAAGTTAAGCACATCAGTACCACCTCTGAATTCAGTTTTTTTTTCATTCCAGAAAATGTGGTCATTTAAAATAGTTTCCAAGGAAGCATTTTTTACACAGTCTGAATTGCTTGTCCAGTCATTTTCTTATATTACATTACTCACATCCCCTTGCTGGAGGAAATTCCCTCTTACAAATGCTGTATCATTGAGATGTATGTATATTTATGTAACACTGGTGGTTCTGTTTCTTCTTAGACAAACTCAGTGGCACTATTTCCTAAACTGAACTCTGTTGTCTCCATTAATATTTATCTCACACTCACAAAAGGCACAATGCACTCAAATCTCCCAGGTCTTTTCTTTGAAATCTTTATAGCTAACAAGATCTGCTCTGATTTAGGGGTTTACTAGGGAGTCCTTAAACTTCCTGGAAAACTCGGCATTGTAATGCCTTGGTTGAATGCTTGCAGGACAACTGTTCCCTTCCATATTGACATGTATTTTCTCTCTATTAATGATCCAGAACGAGGATAAATCAGAGATCCTTAGCTCTAGCTAAAAGAAATGTATTCTCCAAATAAACAAGCAGGAAAATTGAGCACTCCGGAGAGCTGAGACCCCCACAATTGTCTGGTTCATTTGAATGACCCAGAAAGGTTATGCAGACTTCTTGTCTTACATGAGCCTAGAAGGTCCCCTGGGAACAGCTACAGGCTCAACAGTTGTGGCATGCTTGCCATTATAGAATAGTGTAGCCCTGAAACTTGCCCTTTAGGTGATAATATGATGGGACCTCCCGTGTTACATGTCTGCAAACAGGAGCCTTGAAGCCATAGATTGTAATTTATGGATATCATAATGACCTGAGTTCTGTCTCTGTTTCTTGCTAAATGTTGAGGAAGGATATTGTGGGAAGATTAAAGCGTTAACAGTGAACTAGTAGTTAGATTCGCTTTCTTTATGTTTTTAGATTCTGAGATGGAAAGTGAGTATGTGTTTGTATATACCAAACATTGCTTTGGTCTTTAAATAAACTGGAAAGGTAGAACACTCCTAAATATTGCTTTAAAAGAAACAAACAAAACAAGCAAAGAAAAAAACCACCTTGTGTTCTGCATCCAGAGTAAGTAACATGATTACTGAATTTCCTCTCTCTTTGCAACAACTTTGAATATAGATTCTTGTTCTAACCACAATTATAAGATTTTTCCGAATGGTTACTTAATTCACGTGTGCGCTAAACAGCACATTTCGTGGGAAAAACAATTTACAAGTGTCCCTATTCTAATTATTGTTTAAATATTACATCATTCATGCTTTTGCATAAGTTTCTGTGGGCATACTAGTACATTTTTCTAATTATTTAAGTAAAAAGGAGTCATACTATTATTCTTCATCAAGCATTTTCCTAGAAATGCTTTCTTTAAAGGTACTGAGTTGATTTTTTAGTTTTCTGTAAATTTGTGATCTCAATGCTGAAAGAATCCTCCTGAATCCCTTTGCATTACTCACACATAGTTGATCATGTTAAGAGACTTAGAACTATTTGGCAAACATTCCATGTCTCATGATTTCATACAAGGCAGCAAAAAAGCAATTGTTGTGGTATTTCTTTTAAAAAACAGAAAATTCTCATCTGATTTGAGGGTTGGGTGGAACCCAGGGTGTGTCTTTTCTGCATCTTCTGGTTTCTGGTGGAGTCCATTTTTTTCAGAGGAAGTCTGTTTATTAGATATAGACAAGAACAAAAGTACTGAAATTATGAGTGTATTGTGAATTTATTTTCTGGAAAATTATACATTTAATTTTAATCTGTTCTAGAGTCAGAGTCAGAAGACAAACTGGATTTTGAGAACATCTTACAAGATTGACAGTTGAAGATGTCAGATGATAGAGTTTCTGAGGGAGCAAGAGGCAGCTTGTGCATTAGTGCTGAGTGTCTGCACTCACAACTATGACTTCAGAAAATGACACTGTATGCCATTAACCTTTCAGCCCATTTCTTGCAGAGTCCACCTGGGTGGCCAGAACAAGTAAGAACCAAAATAATTGGGGTTTGAAAAACAAACCAATGTGGAAGTGTTAGTGCTGGGGTCAAGATTTTGGTTAAACATTGACAAAGAAAACATGACTGAGAAGTCAGGACATGAGCAAATGACTTTTTGTTTTTTATCTTTCTTAACCAACAACATGCCTTATAGAAATGACACATCATTTCATTTCCACAATTTATTATTTTAGAGGAATAAATCTGGAGGTATTTAGAGCCTGTCATATATGCATGAAGCAAAATTACATCATCAGAAATTGTAAAATCGAAAATTTTTCTATGCCAAGGATCAAAACTTCATTTGGAAGTCATATTTTTATCAATCCAAAAGGATTTACTAGCCTCATTTTTTAATTGCCATTATTCACTCTTTCTGTTCTTTCTTTCTTTTTCTCCCTAAGAGACAGTTCGACTGTGATCTACCTATTGCAAGGTCTGGCCTAAAACAGGCTCAGCAGTGGTCCTCCTCCCAAACCAGCTTCCTTTCAATGTGTCTCAGTAAGTGGAACTGGATCATTGACCTCCCCAAATGTAGCTGGTCATTCAAGAGGAAACAGGCTCTCTTTGGCACTCCACCCTGGCACACTGTAGCCCTTTCTTTCCCTGGCCTTATTCCTTAGGTCTGGCTGGAAATCTTCCTGAGCCATGGCAGGTCTAAGAGGCATCTTGTGTGGTTCATCTATCTCTCAATTACTGATGATAATTAGCAGATCTAAAAGCCCAGATCTAAGTATACAGATAATTCAAACTCTTCATTGTAGGCAAAATCTTTAGTCGCCCATCTTTATAATTTTATAACAGATGCAAACCAATAATATCAGTTGAGAGACTTAAATTTCCTGTTTTTCTGTTTCCTTCATAGTACCTCTGGCAAAAGTCCTAAAAAATCTTGGAATGGTCAAAATACATAAGCTAGAAATAAAAGAAAAAGAACAGAATTCTGGATAATCCACCAATGGAGTAATCTGTGAATGTTTTAAAAAATCCATCCCATATTTATAACTCTGTGAGGAGAAATTTTCTCCTATGCTGGGTGCTTTCTTATGCTTTTAAACAAAATCAGTCATCGCATTTAGTTAAAAATAGCGGCATTCCAATCAAAAAGACATCTCTCCCAAACACATACAAACACATACATACACTCTCACATACACACCTCTTCAGTCCTTTTATGCATAACATTCATTAGCACAGTTCCACACTTACAACCACCACTATATCTGACCCCTCATTCATGAAAGCTCCTGCTGCTTAGCCTGAAGCTATTGGGCTCCTGTCATTTCCCACTGAGCACACTGGGGTGGATTTGGGTGTCTTGCCCTCATTTACAATCTGAACAAAAGAAACCTAAGCCAAGAAAGCAGCTGGCACCATAAAAACAGTAAAAACTCTAGCTGGCATCTCTGGTTGCCATTGACTAGCCAAATATCCACAGGGAATGGTGCCAATATAGATTTCTGGGACAAAACAACAAAATAGATTTTTGTCAATAAACATTGATTTGACAAGAAGTCAGACAAATCCATCCATACCAAATGACACGTACATCCACTGAGTTCCAAACCGATGAGTACGTTATGGACAAATTGAAAACCTGCCTAAGCTGGATTCATACATGGCACATGCTCTCCAAGGTCTTTCATCTGCCAAATATGGTTATATGTTAGGTGTCAATGTTGCAGTCTGATTTTGCTATCAAATGACAACATAAACCATGGACACTGACAAAGCAAGCACATACCATCACTCTGGGGGTGGTATTTCTCAAACTTTTTTGACTGCAGTGCAATGAAAGAAATACATTTTGTAATGCTGCCTAGTACATACACAAACATAGAAACAACAAATGAAATACAATTTCCAAAGCAATACTTCTCCCTGCTATATGTGATGTACTCCGTTTTATTCTTTCCTTTTTTAATTTTATTTATTTATATTCTCTTTTATACTTTTATCATTGTCAAACTATTGTTCTAACCATTGAAACTGATTATAATTTATTAATGACTCATGACAATGATCTTACACATATGATTCAGAGTGACTGAAATGTCCTAATTCTTTAGAATTTGCTTGAATTTCTGAATAGGTTATTTTATTATTTTATTTTTTTGTAGAGTGTGGGAGATTGCTTTCTTTTTTTTTCCTGGTTGCATAAAGATATATCATTATTGTTCTAACAATCCTTATCAGGTATGTGACTCAAGAAAATGAGTTGTAGCAAATTTAATATATACTGACTAAGTACGGGCTATGTGTATGACTTTAAGCATTCCTAAAGACCAAGCCGGAAATTGAAGCTCATAGTATCCACTGCATCTAAATTATTTAAGCTTATATTTAGGGAATTAAAATCAATTATGTAGCTTTTTAAGGGTTAATTATTCATTTAAGAGTCGACCTACTTAAAGAAATTTTAAGATATTAATGAGCAAGGTAGAAGTCCAACACTGTCAGGTCAAATATTCTCTTCTTTAGGATAAAAGTTCCACTTAGGTATTCCTTGCATCTGGAGATGCAAAGAGGTGGTTGGGCCAAAGAGTCACTAGTTTTGCAAGTAGCAAAAGACAAGAAAGACTACTAGGGACAACCAACCTCTCTTTCTCAGTTTATGTGTTTAATATGGGAAAGTCTCACTCTCTGGTTCTAGAAATGAGCTTATTAACCTGGCCCAGACAATCAGAATATGGTGATTATCTAGCCACCATAATTAGTTCAATATTGGGCACATGACTCAAACCAGTCAGAGAGAGTCACTCCTAAGAAACAAGCCTACACTATCTGAAAAACAGCCACATTTTTAAAAACTTACTTGTATGTTTTACTACCTGTATTATAAAATAAGCCTTGAACAAAGAATGATCTAGGTAAAATCTACTTAAGAATAGCTCCTATAGAGCAAAAACACTGATATTTTAAGGATATCAGCTTGGGGTCTGCATCTGGTTCTGTCTGACACTGAAATTCTCTTCAGGATCAATTGCTTAGAAGAGTCAACTCATTTCTTAAAATAAATGAATATATAAAAGTCAGGTTTGAGTTTCTAATAGAAGCAACAAAGAAAAAGCATGACCCATGCTCTATTGAGTTCAAATATTATCAAACATTTTAAAAATTACTATAGCCTCTTTTTATTTTAGATTCAAGGGGTATATTTGCATATTCGGTACATGGACATATAGTGTAGTGGTGGGAAATGAGTCTCAGGTGGCCCATGTCAAACATTTTGGAAGGATCAGCTCACTTCACTTTGTGTATTTCTTTAGCAATAATGATTCTCTCATAAATGATTGTATGACTCTGAGCAAGTTACCACATACCTCTGCTCCGGTATATTTATATGGGGAGGAAACAAAAAAAAAGGGGGATTTATTTATTTTGAAAAAAGTTATTTATTCTTACATATTTAAACTTCAATCACCTTCAAAGTACTTTCTGTTTGACGCATTTTTCACTGCTCAAAAATTTTTTAACTCATCAATTTTGATGCTTTTTAGTGCTTGTGCCATTTTTTTGTTTCACCTCTTCCACAACAGCATAATGTTTTCCCTTGAGGACTTTTTTCATCCAGGGAAACAAACAAAAAGATTGAGTGAACAGAGAGAGTGGGGCATGGGAGCCATGCCGGTTTGGGTTAAAAACTACTGAACACTCAGTGTGATGTGGGCCTGTCCACCTGTAAATCACCCATCATGAAATGGACAAACGTGTTGAAAGAATCCCCCCCGCCCAATTCACTGAAGCCGAGCGCAGCGTCTCACAACAGCACTAGCTAGTACAGCCGATGCCGATGGGAGTTCCCAGAACACCTAGAGGGGGAAACCTGTGCTACAAGGGGCCCACCCCCAAAAAAGATAATTCCGGTTATTTGGTGTCCCTCCTCATATATTAAATAAAAGTGCTAAAGAAGCTTTTATTGTATTGCCAAATCACTCATTTGGCTAGTGCTTATGATCAACAGTTACAGACTTTTAGACTTAATCCATGTGCAAGCTCATAACCTTTCCTCTCCTCCAGTCACTGACTTCTAGACAATTCTAATTCATTTCACATAAGACTGTCACTCACTTCTAACAACCCTGAAAACACCTGTTTTAGTGGTTTAGTACCATTCTTCTTTATTAACAAAAAAAAGCTAAAATTTTGTTACAGTGCTAGAACTGAGAGCAAAGGGGGTATGGTAGGAAGGAGAGTAGAATGAATAGAATATGACTGTAGCCAAGGTGTTGGGGGAGAAAGAACCAGAACAACCTCAAGGGCTTAGGACATCATCATGCCCTTTGGCCAAGCTTATTATCAAGTACATATTGTATGCGACTACAAGCAGGTTGAAATTGAGTATTCTACAAAGGACTATGCTAATGGAATTAAATAAGCATTCATTCACTCTCACATTACATCATTTATTCCATCATCAGCAATCTCTAGCCTAGATCTTATTTTCTTAAGCAGTTTACCTATGATTCTCTTGATCAAGTTACACACCACTGGCTCTTTTTCAACATTCTCCCTTTAGCAGTCAGGGGAGTGAGAGCCTCCCTTTCCTATGATGGGCAAACAATCTGTTTGTTCACCAAATCTCTAGTCACTGAAAAAATTTCTCTTCTGATATTTTCTATCTTGTTTCCTCTCAAGATTAAGAAGACAGTTTTTTTTTCACCCCAAAACAAATTATGAGCAACAGGGTAAATTTTTAAAACTAAAGAAGAGAAAATACAAAACAATATGAGCTAAACTGACATGCCCCTCAGGGTGACAAATACAGAGTTTTAGAAACTTGAATATTTCTTTGTTCTCGCTATTATATTTCACAACATTCTCTGTCATTTGGCATTGACTTTATATATTTTTCTCTCTCTACATTTTTATCATAAACACACACAATCAGAAAGAAAACAGATAGGGTCCACACTCATTTAATAACTCAGCCTCAAATTTATTATATGTACAAAACAAATCGTATACATTGATAAGAATATAAGTCCTGTTGCCCAAAATTGTTAGCCATCAAAACATATTTTATATAGCTCAATGTGTAAAATAAAAATATTTAATCTGTTTTTGGAAAAATGCTTTTATTGACTCAAATTCATTAACTTTAGTGACTTATTAATTTATTCACCACAAATATTTCCAAAGCACATAGAATATGGAAAGTATTTTGTAAAGTCTTAAATATTTCTTTTTGGGGGGGGGGTTGTTTGTTTTTGTTTTGTTTTGTTTTGTTTTTTTGAGTTGGAGTCTCACTCCGTCGCCCAGACTGGAGTGCAGTGGCTGCTCCCGGCCACTGAAGCCTCGACCTGCTGGGCTCCGGCGATCCTTCCGCCTCAGCCTTCCAAGTAGCTGGAACTACAGGCGCGCGCTACCATGCCCAGCTAATTTTTGATTATTGTAGAGAAGAAGGCTCGCTAAGTTGCCCAGGCGGGTCTCGAACCCGCCGGCTCAGGCAATCCACTCACCTCAGCCTCCCAAGGCACGGGATTACAGGCTGAGCCACCGAGCCCCGCTTAAATATTTCTTAATTGCCAAATAACTACTGTACCAAAAACGCTATCACAAAATGAATATATACTGTCCATGTAAATGTATTTTAAAAACTGATAGTAAGTGAAATAATTGTTTGTTAATCATCTGTATTTTGCTTTCTGGCATCCCTGAGTATTAGACCTAGATTTGCCTTTATTTGGCATCTTGAGGGAAGTCACTTAACTTTATAAGCCTCCATTTCCACATTTGTAGATGAATACAATTGAACAAAATGCAATGAAGGTGATGCTTATTACATTCAAATGATAACTTATTTGAAATTCTACTTCTCATTCACAAAATTACATTTTTTAAACCACTGGAACTGACTTTGATTTTGCTATATCCTCAAAACAATCATAGTAAGAGTCATAAGTGGTTTTTGAGGCGAATCGAAATTCACAATTCTGAAAAAATATTTAAGTCTGAAGAGGTTAGTAGAATATAATATTTTCTCTTTTTTATGGAAGGTGAGTTCAAATGTGATTTGAACTAAAGTGCTAGGGTACAGTGGGGTTCAAGGCAGCAAGTCAAAGAAAAAATGAGTCAAAGAAATAATGTAAAAACAAATATGCCAAGCCCATTTTGAGGAATCCAGACCCCTGACTCTCCCTTCCCCCCAAAATAATGTTTTTCTATGAAAGAAAAATATATTTTGTAAAGTAGGATGGCGTTAGGTCAATAGGCTTCTCCAAGTTGCACTTTGTATTTCAAGTATTACCTCTGATAGTTGAAATTCCTGTTCTTATTAAACAGCTTTAGGTGTGAGAAAGCGGTCAAAGAGAAGGCCATGGAATGGAATAATATTTGGGAAGGTCAATGAACGACTTTCTGACTCTCTGAAATCATGTCAAGTGCAACATCTGTTCTGTAGGTAACCTGGAAATCCAAATTCAAGAGATTTAAGTAAGAAAAAGACCTTCCTATATACACTCCAACCTCTTGATTCCAGCTTTGCTGTGCAGGTGCAGATCTTACTGGAAAAGAAAGAGATTTTTCTTTGTTCGATTTTGGCCTGAGAGCCATTTGTAACAGTATGTCCAGACTTTCAGTATGTTCTAAATCAGACTCTGGTAAACTTCATGTCCTAGAAGAAGTTTATTTTATGTGGCTATCCTGGAAACAATTAGCTCTCAATCACATTTTTCAAAAATGTGTGCAGCATGCTGCATGCTGCATGGGTTGTAGGCAGATTATAAACTAGAAGACATAGTCCTTGCTCTCAGAAAGCTGACAATTTAATTGTTTCTCAGGACTGGTTATAACCTGGATAAAGGTCAGATTTCCAAGGACTTTAGGTGCCTCAATGGGCACATTTAAAAAGAAAACTAAATTCATATCCTATTTTAAAAAGAGACAATATCTGTATTGAAGATATAACTGTGGGAAAGGCTATAAAAATTTCCACAAGAAAGAGTCTTAAAATGACGTAAGAAGAATAGCTGGATTTATGCCTTTCAGAAGGAGTTGAGAGGTCCATCAAAAATCCTGACAATGTGGACCAATTTGACCATGTCATCATCTTCACGTGAAGAACTTCAGCTAATATATATTATTTTACTTATGTCCCCAATATAGGTGTTTTAGGTGTATAAATGATTAAACATTTTTCCATATTATTCAAATTCCTTGGCACAAGAGAAATTTGCTCTTTCTGTTGGATTCTGCAAAAACCTCAAAGATGGAGGGACTTTATACATTTCTAACCTTGGGAAGAGAGAGAGACATTTCTATCTGGGCAAGTCTGTGTATCTTTAGACTGTTTGGTTAAGAAATCACATAAAGCCAGGGTTGTAAACCTCTTTGGACTCTCAATGATCTAAACATTTTGCTTTATTTGTCTAGATGTATTTATCTCTTACCGTGTCAATACAAGGGCTGGCAATTAAGTTTGCCAACTCATCCCTAGAAAAAGTGCTGCATAACTCATTGCGGAATATCACTATGGTCACCTTTGAAGTACTCCCCTTGGGAAGCTATGCACCCATGCCTGAGCCTAGTCTACCCATCAACGCAATTTTGGAACTCTTTTTCTGGAATGGCCACCAGAGCTGTCATTGTATTACCCTTGATATCCTGAATGTCATCAAAACGTCTTCCTTTCAACATTTATTTTCTCTTTGGGTAAAGAAAACAGTCATTGGGGGCCATATCAGGTAAGTAGGGAGGGTTTTCCAATACAGTTACCTGTTTACTGGTGAAAAATTCCCTCACAGACAGTGCTATGTGAGCTGGTACATTGTCATGATGCATGAGTCCCTTCAGGACCCTTTTTGCACACGCCTTACTCGTGCCAAAGTTTTAAGTTAAGATTTTCCTAATTGTTTCTCTATTGATGTTTATTTGGTCTTCTATACTTCTCACAGTCATCCAACAATTTTGATGCACAGTTTGATGAAATTTTGCAATGTGTTCATCAGTTCTGTCCTGACCTCCCTTCATCAGTGACACTTTCTGTCCCCTCAGGAAGAATGTTTAATCCATTTGTACACTGTGGTTTTCTTCATGGCATTATCCCCATAAACTTGGACAAACATGTCTCTGATTTCACTTCCACTATTGACAAGTTTTGACAAAAAATTTAATGTTTGTCCATTGCTCTAATTCAAACTCTGATATTCTCGTGATGACAGCTCTGATGATCATTCAGAAAAGGTGTTCCAAAATTGCTTTGACAGGTGGATTAGGCATTGGTGTTGGTGCATAGTTTTCCAAGGGCCGTACTCTGAAGATTCCCTAGTAATATTCAGCAGTGAAGTATGTAGTACTTTTTCTAGGATGAGGTTGCAAACTTAATTGTCAGACCTGGTAAATCCTCTTTCTCTCCCTTCTCTAAACTTTCTCCATCTACCTCACTAGGGTCCCATGTCAAAGAATAACAATCACAATCATGTTGAGGCACTCCATATTTATGTGTAAAATCATTTTTTTAGCTTGATGTTAGATTCCCTACAATTATTTATACTTTGTGTTATATTGAAGTTGATCATTCTTTTCAAATATATATGAAGCTCAATATGACATTTCCGGAAGAGTTAAAAGCAACAGGAATAAAATGTTTATTAAAATGTCTGGGGCGGGGTCGGGCGTGGTGGCTCAAGCCAGTAATCTGCCCACTTTGGGAGGCCAAGGAGAGAGGATTGCCTGAATCCAGGGGTTCAAGACCAGCCTGGGCAACTTGATGAGACCTCGTCTCTACAATAAATCAAAAAATTAGCCAGGCATGGTCGCGTGCTCCTGTAGTTCCGGCTACTGCTACTTGGAAGGCTGGGGCAGAAGGATTGCCTGAGCCCAGCGGGTTGAGTCTGGGGTGGTTGTGAGTGTGCCACTGTACTCCAGCCTGGGCGACAGAGTGAGACTCCGACTCAAAAAAAAAAAGTCTGAACTTTGCATCCAAAGTAAATTAACAGTTGTTGTCTGCTGTCTATTTATCTACAATGGGGGAATCAACAGAAAAAAAAAAAAAAGAAAACAACCCTTGTAGTACCCTCAGAATTTGTTCCTCCAGATCAAACGTCAACCAAAGTTTGATCTGTAAGTTTGAGAAAGTTGCTTCAGAATTTGAAGAAAAATGACCCAAATGGTGGCAAACAGGTGACTGGTCCTTCCACCATGACAGCACACCTGCCCATGCCGCACTGAGTGTTTAGTAGTTTTTAACCAAAAATGTATGGCCCCTGTGCCCCACCCTCCCTATTCACACAATCTCGCACCAAGTGACATTTTTTTGTTTCCCTGGATTAAAAAATGTCCTCCAGGGGACACTTTTTGCTGATGTGGAAGAGGTGAAACAATACATTTACAATTTCTGTGTGGAAGATGGAACCACTGATACCTTTCCAACCTTATTATCTGTTAAGTATAATAACTAGAAATATATAATGCATTCATCTCATTTTGTTCAATGTAATTTTTTTCTCTAAATGTTAAAAGTTACATTTCCTTACCAAAGCATGCTCATCAGTATTAAAGTTCTTTCTTTCTCTGAGTTTCTTTTTTTATTTTAACCATTTTCAAGCTGAAAAATAGAAAAGAAGCAGGTAATCATTTAATTTGTTATTAGAAGTAATTACTGTCTGGTCTTTGAGGGCTACTTCTATGTAAGTTTTAAGTAGAAAACCATTTAACATATATTTATCTTTGTAAGCTGCTCTAAATGATCAGCAAATACCTTCTAATCATCTAAAAGAAGCCATTTAAAACATTCTTATTCTGATAAAAGAAAATTATAGCCTTTGAGACCATAGAAACTAAAGTAGTATTTAAGATGTGATAGACACATATGAGGAGGAAAGACATGTTTAGTTAGCACATGTTGCTTTTGATTGTCCTCTTTTGATTATTAATAGAAACAGATTCTATTTCTGTATATTGCTATGAACCTGAACACTAGACAACTAATAAAAAAAGGTAGACTGTAAGCTGTAGGAAACATTTGAATTCAAAGACTTTTTGATATCTTTTGATTTGAAACATTAATGTACATAAATCAAATGCTTACTCAGAACTTAGAAGAGTATTTGTTCTTTTTTAAAGAAAAGATTATAATGTTATCTATATATTTTGCTTTGGTTTATTCATTTATTCTTATTAAATAGAAATATTTACTGAGTTTCTGTCATATGCAAAGCACTATTCTTACCACTGGGGATAAAACAATGAAAAAAACAGATGTAATTATTGCTATTAAGAAATTTGCATTTTAGGGTGGTTAGATAGATAAAAAACAACAAATCATAAATACATATGACTAGTTGGCTGGATTTTTAATAAACTTAACAGGAAAGTATAAAGCAGAATAAAAATAATAAAATATTAGTTCTATCTTCGGTGTAGGGTAGTCATCATTCATTTTATAAGGAAGGGTCAACACGGAGAGTCTCCCTGAGATGGTGATATTTAAGCAAAGACCTACAGAAATGACAGAGAAAACCAGGCAGATATTTAGGATGAAAAATTCTGGGAAAAGGAACAATACTGGGCAGATCAAGAAACAGGAAAGAGGCCTGGCCAGTGTTTCTAGATTAAGATAAGAGTCATCATAACAGGTGAAGTTGGAAATATAGTAGTAAAAAACCACATAGGACATTATAGATGTTTTGACTTTTACTCTGATTGAGAGGTTCACTACTGAAAAGTTTTAAAGCAATGAGTAACATCATCTGTTTCATTTTTATCAGGATTACTTTGATTACTATATTGAGACTAAACTATAGTGAGAAATTGTCTCAATAAGAAGATCTTTATTAGAAGGCCTTTGCAAATATGCAGGCTAATAATATTGATGACTTGAACCAAAGTGGTAGTAATGAACTTAATGAGAAAAAGTTGGACTTTAAATATTTAAAATTAAAGTCAATAGAATTTGTTGGTGCATAAGTGTTGCATGTGAGAGAAAAAAGAAGACTAAAAATGTATTTTGACCTGAGAAACTGCAAAAAAAAAAAAAGTTTGGGGGGGGATTGCCATTTAATAAGGTGAGACCATTATGAAAGAGATTTGGAGTAGGTGAACAGGGATTAGGAGTATGACTTTATTTACATTAGATCTGAGATGACTTATCAATACCCAAATGAGCACATGAAGCAGAGAGCTGAATATGTAAGTGTGAAGTTCAGAAAAACTATAACTTGTGGAACTGTCAACATGTAAAGAGTATTTAAAGCCATAAGATTAGAAAAAATTATCTGAAAAAAAAGTGGGTAGATAAGGAAAAAGAAGGACTCTAAGGTTTGAGTCTGGGAGATCTTGTTGAATTTGAGTAGATGAGAAAAAGCTAGCAAAGGAGACTGAGAAGACGTAAACAGTCAGTCAGGATGACTTCAGTGAGATGCAGGGTCCTGGAAGCCATGTGTGGAGGTTGTTATAAAATTGAGACAGTAATTGACCAAGTGTCCAAATATTGTTAATAGTTCAAGAAAGATGAGAACAAAGAATTAAACATTGGTCTTAGTAATACAGAAGGTTAAAGAGACCTACATAAGAGTTTGTTTACAGACATTGTCTAAAATGCATTTATTCCTTTTATATTTCCTAACATATATATATATGTATGTGTGTATATATATAACTCTTCCATATATATTTCCTAATGAACTCTAAGCACTTAGAACAGTGCCTGGCACACAGGAGATGTTCAATAAAAATTTGCTGACAATTTTATTTTATGTTGATATGTCAGTTTTGGGAGAATTTCTAAAAGAAAAATGAAGGTAGGGAAATAAGCAAAATTACCTTCACTGTGTTCTTTGGTTCAATATAGTATTGACTTTAAGTAAATGGTTGTTTACTACATACATACACACACACACACACACATGCACACACACATATTCACAGTTTGCTTTTTCATTTTAATAAAAATAAGTAATAGATTATACAAAAAAAAATGTGCTCTATGGATGGCTTAGAATTCCAGACACTAATATTGCTACACAAAATTCTTGAGTGACTGTTTTTTTAGATATATGACAATGTCAGTGCCACTTCATTAAATGATAAAAATGGATTTTTTTCAAATAGGAGGTTTAAAATTAATATTTGTATTTGTGATTGCACAGGTAATTTATTTGTTCAAAGTCTTCACTTTGCAATGTTAAGAAGAAGGAAGGCTAAAAAAGGGAAATGCCTGTTATCTTACTCAAATTCCATAAAAAGGAAGAAGACATTCAGAAATTATTACTTTAAAACTATAAACTCTCAGTAGAAAGCACACATATGCTTAGGGGAAGATTAAATTAGAATACATGTAGTTTTAAAAACCAGACTAGGTTAGTTTGTCATTCTTTTATTTAATAATTACTGAGCGCCTCGTATGTGATAAGTGTAACACAGGAAGGCAAAGTCTCTGTGGCAAACCCTGCTAGTTGTCTATACCATTTACATTTCTTCCTTGAAGTAAGTTTTATTTTCTTGAGGAGGAAACATAGGTCAAGTTCAAAATGCTAACCATTCCAAACTCTCTTGTAACATGGGTTTAGGTGTGGATGTAATCCTGGCAATAAGATATAAGTGGAAGTCTTCTAGGTATTCTAGAGATATCTGTTGCCAACCATAATTCCTTTCTTTCCTTTCTTTCTCTTCTTTATCTTATCAGATCTGTGGTTTTGACAACTGGATGCAAATGTGACACCCAAAGGTGAAAAAGAAACCAACAAGTCATCAGGATGAGGATGCAGGCCAATAGGTTCAGGGAGCAGATTCATTTCTTGTTGGTGTTATTGAGCTACATTACTTGCTCTACACTACCTACCCTGAAATTCTGCTTTCATAAGAAAAAATAAATCTTTACATGTAGCAGTTATCATTTATTAGACTTTATAACTTAAGCATACCTTATCCTCAACATTGTTACAGTACAGTGGGAGGAAACACAGGTGAGTATGTACCTATACTTCAAGGTTATAAGATGAATGAAAGAAGTCAGCACAATCATAAAATGGCACAGAAGGAATGAACAACTGTTCCTGGTGGGCATGAGAAAACATTTAACTTAATTGTTATTTAAACAAAGCCTTACAGACTGCATAGTCATTAACCTTAAGAAGTCAGGAAAGGGCATTCTTGGCAGAGAAAATGACATAATTCAAAAGGCTGGAATTTTAAAACAGCAAGGCATATTGTGTACACTATTCTGGTGTATCTGGGATTGGAATGGAAGTAGGTTAGTATTAAGAATTCAGGCAGAAAGTGAGGCAGAAGCTAGATAAGGGGTCTTTTGGCCTATGTTATGGTAGCTGGGCTTTAGTTTGGAAGAAGTAGGAAATCACTGGAAGATTGTAAGCAGGGACTGACATTATCAATTTGTGTTTTAGATAGAGTTGGCAGCAATGTGAAGTATGAAACATAAGTGCCATCTCCCTTTCTTCCACATCAACCAAAAAGATATTGAATAAAATCCAAATATGCGGAAACTAAGGGATAAATACTGTCGTCAAGTATATGAAACATTTATGAGAAGGATGCTCAGCAGTTGTTCTGAGTGTGTGCGACAGACCAAACACAAAAGATACACTCGAATAAAAGCAGTAGGAAGTTGAGTTGGACCTTCAGCAAAAACATCTCCACTGCCCTGGAAAGGGATACCACCAGGATAGGTTGATGGGACAAATGGAAAAATTTTCCTCCTTACAGCTGAGAGAAATGAAAAAGGTTATCAGGTTATCAGTTCTGGAGGATTTTTAGATATTCACTTACCTAAAAGCAAGGAGTGTGATCAACTATGCATGAATGCACTTCAGCTTTTCTGTATTGTTATCCTTTTTTTTTTTTTTTTTTTGCAGTTGGGGTCTTACTCTGTCACCCAGGCTGGAGTGCAGTGGCACAATCGATCTTCCAGGCACAGATGATCCTTCCATCTCAGCCTCCTGAATAGCTGGGGCTACAGGTGCACACCATCATGCCTGCTTGCTTGCTTGTTTGTTTATTTATTTATTTATTTATAGACATGAAGTCTCACTATATTGCCCAGGTTGATCTGATACTACTGGACTCTAGCAATTCTGTGTGATCCTTAAAATATACAAGTGAGCTATCCTTTCCACCACCACCACCCCTAAAAAATCCCTCAACTACTTAGAATATAGGCAATTTAAATGTGAATCGCTTTCATTTAGAACTACTTACTAATATCACTAATTACATGGTTATTTATATTAATACAAAACTTTGGAATAAATCCCACAATAACTCCTATAGTACTTTGGGATACTTTTTTCTTCTTCCTACATGATATCTTTCTGTTTTGCTTGTTAAAAGTGTTCTGTGCTCTAACACATTTAGTAAATTGGGCTACAAAAAGTTGAATTTGTTGATTGCAGATACCTAAAGTCTTTAATGTTCATTGTGAATCTCCAATTAACTTATCCAGAATCAGAGGATAATAAAATATGCTTTTATCCAAATTTATTTGACGATGAAAATCCATTTTAAAAAATCATTTATTTTAATTAATTATTTTTTCTTTCAATAGCTTTAGGGATACAAATGGTTTTTGGTAACATGGATGTATTTTATAGTGGTGAAGAATTCTAGACTAAATATACCCACCACCCCCACCTGTGAGCATTGTACCCGATAAGCTATTTTTGATCCCTCCCCTATTCTCACCCTCCCCCTTCAGAGTCTCCAATGCCCATCATATGATTATCCATGCCTTTGCAGTTTCTTATTTTAGCCCCCGTTTATAAGTGAGAACATGTGACATTTGGTTTTCCATTTCTACATTACTTCACTCAGGATATTAGTCTCCAATTCCATCCAAGTTGCTGCAAAAGACATTATTTCATTTATGTATATGACTGAGTAGTATTTCATGGGGTGTGTGTGTGTGTGTGTGTGTGTGTGTGTGTGTGTATGTGTGTATCACATATTCATTATCCACTACTGATCAGCTGATGAGCATTTAGGCTGAATTGTGCTGCAAAGAACATACAAGTGCAGGCGTCTTTTTTGTGTAACAACTACTGTTTCTTTGGGTAGATACCAAGTAGTGGGATTGCTGGGCTGAATGGTAGATCTACTTTTAGATCTTTGAGCAATCTCCATACCGATTTCCTTAGAGGTTGTACTAACAGTGTGTAAACATTCCCTTCACTGTTTTTTGACTTTTTAATACTGGTCATTCTGATTGGTGTAAGGTGGGGGTGGAGGATAAACTTAAAATTTGTCCTTTTTTGCCACTATATTTGTACAATTCATGCATGTAATAAAAAACCATTTTTACCCCCTAAAGCTATGGAGATAATTTTTTAATGTAAATAACGAGTATAAGAAATA
>CAUYQG010068320.1:0-18425 GCA_963574415.1 Tarsius wallacei
TATTTTTTCCCTATAAAGGGGTTGCCTGACATAAAAGGGTCTTTGAAGATGACATTCAGATTTTGACATTTGCATGATATTGTATAAATATCAGAGGTAGGAGACTTTTCTGACAAACCAGATGGGTCAAAAAAAAAAAAAAGAAAGAAAGAAGAAAAGAAAAGAAAAAAGGCACTACCATAGGAAGATATTAGTCTTTACTTAAAGGATATTAACTTCTCCTCTAAGCTAGGAATTATCAGGCAAGAAAAACAAACATATTTGTAACAAACCAGAGGTTTTATTTTCTTTTTAAGATAATTCTGATCTTGGGAAAATATGAAATTTATTTTTGAGATATATTCTATGTTTTAATTAAGAGCACATAACGTACTGGATCTTGGCCTTCAAGTGCTATCGTCATTAAGTTTTATTATTCAACTCATTACTGCTGGTTGGTCTTAATTTTGATTGTAAGCTGGGCTTTGGAATGTTTTTGAAGGATGGAAGGGCATTCTGGGTCCTTGTATTCATCAACATCTGGATTATGCAGGCATCGCTTTTTTACTTCCCTTTGTGATTTCTGAATGCAGATGGAGGCTGCTTATAATTTCTCACAATGGTAATAGTGTCCCTCCTAACCCCCATCAGTAGATCTGTGCATTTAAAAAAAGAAGAAAAACCACCTAGATGGCACTCAGGGGCAAAGGCAGGAGAGCAGAGCAGACAGATGACGGGGGGATTTGCTGATGGTGTACTTCCATATAGATTTCAAAAGCCTGCAGAGGGAACCTTCTCCATCTGAGTGTATAATAGAAAAGCACAAATTTGATTAGACTCCTTGACCCTTAGTTATCAACCAAGAATCAGACACAGTCAGCAATTTGTGCACAAAAGTCAGCTTATGTATCCGGCCTTCGGCATAGACCATTCATTCTTCAGGTCCTGCCTGCTCCATGGCTTTCTAATGCCTTCACTCTCATCATCATCTCAATATTTATTACAGACCTGCTGGAGACATGTCTGTATCTGGTTTTTGTAAGACTTGCCTTTAGTAATAGCACTGTTTTCCTATTCTCCAAAAGACTCCAAAACGTAAAGAATAACACAAGTCTTTTGGAGAAAATGGTCAGGTGTGGCTCAGATTGAGGACTGATGCAGGTTGTAGATGAAGTGGGTCCTGGATAACATTTAGGAAGGTATTGCATATATGAGCAACTCACCAATTGTTTACTGGCCCTCATCTCAATTTTTAAAAATCTTCCGGTGCATTATCACTAATCCTTTTCTTACCCGAAAATTCTCCTGTCTGCATTTATGACATGAAACTACTCTTTTCTTGAACTTTTTTCTTTCTCAGAAGCCTTATGTCTCCTTCTTTGAGTTGATCAGATGACCTAAATTTTACTTTTACACTACCTCTTTCTTTTCAGATTCCCACAGCTCTCAGTGTCTCCTTCATCCCTCCTCCCCAAATACTCCTCTTTATCCTTTTTGGGTTTTAAATAAAATGCATACGAAATTAATATAGTGAATGAAATCACACAGATAGTAAGGTAAGACCACTTCTGCTTAGAACAAGTCCTTCCTAACATAACCTGATCAAGTCTCCTTGCAGCAAAAAGGGGTGTGAACCCACGGACACTACCTGGAACCAGCTCAGACTATCATCTGCTTGGGGAAAGGAGGTACAGTTTTTCCACTGGTGTTTGACTAGAATAGGGGGAGGGCATTGCCAAAATGGTTTTCTGTTATTAGGCCACCTTTCTCCCTGCCCTTCTGCTAGGCATGGCAGGTTTTCCTTGGACTAATTTTTGTCAATATTTGCTGGCAGTTCTGGTTGGTGGCTTCTACAAATCCTGGTCCAATATATGTGAGAGTGACCAAAAAAAAAAAATCCCCAGTGACCACACCTCACTGAAGGTCATTCCTCAAATCTCAAGTTTCCTAGGGAGTTTGGTTTTCTCTTTCCACCTTGCAATCTTCCTTTGGAATTTGTTGTGTCATGTCCAGTATTTTATAGTTAAAAGTGAGAGGACCCAAGCGAAATGAATTACTCCATCTTGAGGTTACTTGCTACTCATTTTTTCACCCTGGGTATTTCCCTCATTGCATTCAGATGACTGTATTGTGTTAGTAGTCTTGCTGTAAATAAACATGCATTGATTGCCAAAAACTGTACTAGGCATCATTCATTCATTTATAAATGAGACACAATTCTGCATCGTGTGTGTAGGATTAAACTATAAAACCATCTTTGTCTTTTCTACTTTCTTCTTCTTCAATTTTACCTTTTCTTTCCTACTCCAGACTTTAATTTTTTGTGGCTCCAATGCTATTTTCACTATCGCTGATCATCAATCTATATTTTCATCAAAAATCTCTTCTTATTGTTTTGAAACTCGGAATTAAACAATGTCTATTAAATCTACTAACATTGCAAATAAAATTTATTGTCATTATGGTCACACAATACCTTAAGTAGTAGAGGTAACTGATAATGTTATCTTTATTGGTATCATAAACATTCAACTTCCTAGACAAATAGAAGAAAGAAACTACATGTATTCCTATTGTGTGTTTGGAATAGTACTAGGAATGTCTTTAAAAAAAAACTCTTCCAATAAAAGAGTAATTGGTAATTGGCAAAATTAATAAGAAATACTACCTCTACTATTAACTGCTGTGAAAAAACCTGAAATTAATTTGTCCCCTAGCTGCTCTTAGTGAAAATAATCAGATATCTTAAAGACCTCTTAAGTTTTACAATTCATGTTTCCTGGAGTTAAAAAACAATATACTTTAGGAAATACCACAGAAGAATATGTATGGTTTAGTATATAACATTTAAAAACAACTATTTGAAAGTGAAAAACTGTAAACCAAGAGCTGATTTTATTTGGTTTCCAAAACACTAGAATAAAGGTGTAAGCCTTTAATTTTTTTATTCATCAAGGTTTAAGGTTTTAGTAGAGTACAAAAATAGATATTGACCATTTGTCTTTGTCTTTCCAGGTCTATCTACTTGGAAACTAACTAACCAACCAAATAATAATAAACTCACTATTAATCAACTCTTGGTCAAAGGGGAAAAGTAAATTGAAACTAGATATCAACTAGAAAGCAATAATAATAAAGACATTACAAATCAGATTCCATGGGACACAAATAAGAATACTTGGAAAAAATTCCAGAACATTGGATATCTATAGTAAAACAATGATAATAAATGGAATAAGCTTCCAACTCAAAAGGTTGGGAAAAGAACAAAATAAACCAAGGGAAAGCAACAAGAAGTAAAAGGTGAAAATGTAACCCCTGAGAAAGTATCGAAAACGTAAGAAAACTAATCAATAAAACCAAATATTCTTTGGAAGATCAATGAATCAGCCAAACACCTAGCTCCTCTACCCACACAGAAAAACAAAGCACAAGTACCCAGCATATTTTAAATGTCAAGGAGAAAATCATATTTTAAACAAATACAATTTCAAAAAATTATAAAATGAAGTTTATAAAATCTATTCCAATTCATTTGAAAACCTAAAAGGGGGCAACCCCTTCGGGCCCCCTCCCACTGTGGGAGCTTTTCTGTCCTCTCAATAAATCCTGCTTTAAAAAAAAAAGAAAAGAAAGAAAACCTAAAAGGAAAGAAATTTTCTAGGAAAACATAACTAAGCAAAACAACTCTAGTAGAAACAAAAAGTTTATTCTGACCAATATCCATAGAAGAGAGAAAAATTTTTAAAGTAAAAAAACTTAAATAGCAGTTGGTATCATAATAAAAGTTTACCAAACCTGTGAAGACTAAAGAGATTTAGCACTACTTAATGTATTTCAGAAGATGGAAAAAGAAGGAAAATGTTCATTTTTAAAAAATGAATTGACCATAGCAAAGACCACAAGTAGTCCACAGTCTGAGGAACAGTGCGCAGCAGAACCATCTCTCTTATGAATAGTAATAAATCATTTTGCAGGCCCCTTCCCCAAAAGGCAAAGTCAAATGATAAAATATGGTAAATAAAAAATGATTGATATCCATAATATGTTAAAAAGCTGTTAAAAATTAATAAGAAAAAGACTGACAACCTGCCAGGAAAATAGTAAAAGGTATGTGAGAAGATGGTTCAAAGAAAAATTAATACAAATGGCTCTTGAACTCTGAATGCACACCCAATTTCACTTCTAATAAAAAAAACATAACTACCCTGACATGGAAAATTTTGATAATTTATTCTGATGGTGATGCTGAGGGGAATGTCTGTTACTCTTACATTACTAAAGAAATGCAAAATGGTCCAGCTCGTTTGGAGGAGAATATGATGTCTAACAGCATTGCATTCATAATTTCTTTTGATTCACCATCTTGCTGTTAGGGATCCATTCCCAAAATACATCTAGAAAAATAAAATTTTTTAAAATGTATACTTTTAAAAACGTGGTATTATTTTTATCAACAAAAGATTATAAATTCAAATGTACAATAGGGGTTTTTTGAATAAATTTTGATATTTCTATAAAGAGGAGTACTACACAGCTATAAATAGAGGGAAAGAGATTTCCATATTTTGATATAGAAGTATTTGCAGGATATATTCCAAAGTAAAAACAAAAGCAAGAATTAGAAAAATGTACATAATATGTCACCTTTGTTACCTTGTGTGTAAGAAAAGAAAGGACATATATATTCATATAAATAAAAAAATTGAACAAAAATAGCTTAATGCTACAAATTTATTAAAAAATTAATGTTATATTTTAATCCCACCAAACATGAGATAACCAAACAGACATCATGAGGCTATTGGTGTGATATAGTATGTCTTGCATGGCACCAGTCACAAAGTCTTCTCCTCGACCAGAACATATTTGAACTTGAATCCAATAAAGCCTTTAAATCTAACTTCTGACCCACTTGTGTTTCTGGGATACAGAAGAAAGTCAAAGATCGCTACCAGTAACTCTTAATTCGATCTAGAACGTGAGGTATTTCTAGTGGACAATTGACCCCATTTCTTCAACAAATCAATAGCACAGAAACAATTAATAAGGTAGGGGTGGTATCCTAATTAAAAGTTACTTAGGAGATAAAACATCTCAAATGAAACAGACCTGAAGATATTTGAGAATAATTCTTCTGTGTTTCTGAAAAAAGTATTGCTAGTTTGTTTTTGAGACATACTGTTCTCGATTGGGGCAGTTGAATTGATATGATATCTGGAATTTCCTTTAAAATGTTTCAGGGAAGCTGGGGGCCTGAGAGAAGACAATGGGTCAAAAAAGTAAAGCAAAAGACAAACACTGCCTTTTATGGTTGTTAAATTTGATTGTGGATAAATGGTGCTTCTTCATATTTTCTGTATTTGTTAGCTTGAATAGATTCACATATTAAAGATAAATTAAGGGGGAAGGTTTAGAGCTAGTTTGAGAACTCTCTTTGTTATGCCACAAAGCAAACTACAAAATAGTCATGATATACAAAAATAAGTTACGTAGGTCTGCAGTAAACGGAGACAGCCCTACTTACAAGTTTTTCTTAGGACTTGAATGAAGTGACAAGTGACTAATTGGGTCTTATTCTTCCTCATAATTTAAGGCAAAAAGAAGAAGTGCGTAATGCCTCCTTGGCACCATCAATTCCCCCATATTTTCTTGGTGAAGGCAAGATACATCCCCAAACCCAACAAATACAGTAGGGAATTTTATTCTTCCCAGAGAAGTTTGGGTAGAGATGGACTTCTGGGGGTAAAGGGACAGGGGGCTGGAGGGAAATGAAAACTTACCGAGCAAACATGAAAGGCAAAAAATAAGATTTAGGATTTGATTTCAGTCATGCCTTTTAGTTAAAGTGAAGGAGAAATGTAGACAGTTAGATATAGGATTCTGGATTTCAAGCAAGAGTTTGAGAGAAAGATGCAATCCTTAAAATCAATTTACCATTGCTTTCACTGAGCTGCCATGATATTTTGGTATTAAAAATTGAGAAAGCATATTGACAAGACTGATCATGGATATTTTCCAAATCTTGATTAGAAATGTGTAAAGAGATTTATATAAAATAGCAGGATTGATACAAAATACAAATAGATTTATGAATCATATTTCAAGGTTAATTAATTCTGCTAGATGAGATTAGTCCTAGTTTAAGTTTCTGATTTTTCTGAAATAATAAGATGGCAGTCTCCGACTTATTGAGGAATCTCTGATTCAGAAGGACCAAAGGTACAATCTGGTTCTAACTCTTTCTTACTCCAGAATTCCATTGACAACATCCGTGCAGATGGTCATTCAGGTATTGGTTTTCCACTATCAGTGAAGGAAATTACATTATTTTACAGAGTGCCTCATGTAATATTTGGATGATTTTACGTGCTATGAAGCTCTTACAGACATTTGGCTTTATATTTACTGGCGATTCTAAGGCACAGTTAAGAGATGAGAACCCCTGGTCTAAGAATGTGAACTGTTAAAGTACCTAACTGTTCTTACAATCATCACCTTTTTCTTTGGCTGAAATTTCCCATTAACTTTAAGATAGTAGAGTTGTTTGCACAGAGCAGTAAGCCCTCAAGCCACGTTCAGAAAATAAGTTTTATTCAAAATATGTAAATGGTAAGACAAAAATAATTTCATAGAAATTCAAAAAAAGGTGAAGCCATAGCAGTGGTCCCCATAAATACTAGATGGAGTTTTCTTTGGGAGGCAGCTTGATTAGCTGGATACAGCTACACTCTAGTTCATGGGTTCCCAAAATTTAGCATGCATTTGAATTATGTTGGAGCCTTGTTAGAGGAGTTTCTGAGTCCCTCCCTCAGAATTTGCGATTCTGTAGATGCACAGTTGAGCCTGAGAATTTGCATTTCTAAGAAGTTCCCAGTTGATGTTGACGCTGCTTGTTAGCAACCACACTTTGAAGATACTGTTCTAGTTGTTGGTTCCTTTTGGACTTCTATGAATTTGCTTCGTGTGCTCTTAACTGATTCTGCTCCCTCATTTCCTCTACTTGCCTAAGACAGTGGTTCTCAAGTCTTTTGTTCTCAAGCTCTCCAAATGATTCTGTGGTAATATGAAGTTTCAGAATCACGGGGCCTTGTGTTCGATTTGCTGTCGCACTCTACCTCCCCCTCCCTCCCCCTTATCAAGCTCTCTCTCACGGATCACTGGTGGTGATTCCAGTTCCTAAGAAGCAGCAATGCATTGGCTCAGTTCATGTTTTCATACCAGTCTGATGGCCACCGATCATGGATCAATTTTGGCTTGGTGAGATGCTCAACCAGCCATGAACAGGTTCTCCAAGCATGGCCCTGGGACCAGCAGAAAGAGCATCACCTGGGAACATGCTAAAAGTGCAAATCATCAGGTTGCTCCCAAGGCTTGAAACAGAAACTTAGAAGCAGAGTCCAGAAATATGTGTTTTAACAAGCCCTGCAGGTGAGACTGTTGTGCAGTAAAGTTGACAATCCCTGCTACAGATTATGTTCACTTACCACTCAATGACCTTGCATGTGTCACTTTATCCTACCTCAAACAGCATATGCCAGGCGGGTGGCAAGATTTATCAAAATACTTTTAAAAATATATAATCTGGACACTAATTTGCATGTCTAAAAACTTCACCTTTCACAAGCTCTAAGATATCTGTTTCTAAAAAAGCATTTAATAAAAAATACAGTAGATCTGTCTCTGAGACCATAGGCCCTGTAGTGTCACATTTCTACACTGTCTATGGTTGAAACCTTATATAAACAACCTTGTTACAGTTTATAATTGAGAAATCCACAAGGGCCACATTGGCAATAAAATACTCCACAACTTCCATGGCAGTGAACATCTGGTATGTAATTTTACATAAACAAATTCTACTTTGATGAAATTTAAACCTATGAAATTTAAACAAAATGGTGTTAGTGGCGACTCCCAAAAGAAAAAGAAAGGAATTTGGGTTTCTGTTTTTCCTTTTTTGAAACCCAGGTGCACGTTAAAGTTAGTGCCAGGACACACACTTGTGTAATTCGGCTCAAGTACAGATTTTCCTGGCTAATGACATTAGACTGACTATATCAAAATAACCACAGGTCTCAAGCAGAGTTTGGTAAATCCCATCCTTCCAACAAGAGAAAAGGGAAAGAACTCGCTCAGATAGCAAGTAATGTGCTAAGTCACACCATAACTTTCAACTTGATATCAATAGAAACATTAAAGGAAAATACTTTCTTCTACTTTGAATTGAATTACTTACTCAGCCTTTCAATTCCTGAGTCTATGTTAGGCAGATGCCTATCTCATATGCGGTGGGGAACCAGAAGCCAAAATATTGTTCTTCATTTCATCTTTATAAGGTAATATTTTTTTGAAGATGGACATGACCACCCTTTCTAACTCTTAGATCTACAAAGATAAAATTAAATGAGGACAATCCTTAAAATATATTTTTTCCAGAAGATGTTAGTCTCAACTGTAAAATGCTCAAAAGTAAATAAAGCATAAATATGAGATTTATGTTTTCTGTGATTGAAACTTCTAACTTTATGTTTAGTAAACTAGAAGAGAGGCAACTAACAACAGTTGTCATTGCACTTATACCTTTAATCAATGTGTTTGTTCAAACTCCATGCAATCAGTAAGATTCCACACGGTTCTCTCTGGGTGGCCCTTTTTCTCTAGTCTATTGTTGAACATTAGATTCTCCGGGGTTTGGGATGATGCACATCTTTTTGGACTCACCGTCTCTTCTTCCTGGGAGATTTCACCTCTCTAACACCCTGATTTCCAGGCTGTCTCCTCAGTCATGCACCATTTATTCATCTGCATTACCCTAGGCAACTCAAAACCCAATATATCCAAAATGGAATCCAAAGCCTTTTTCTCCCTTCTCATCACAAATCTGACACACATTCCTTGTTCTCTGTGTGCATTCTAAGCATAAACTCAACACAATGATTACTCCTGTCTGCTCCTTCTGACTTGTTTTCCGTATATCCTACATTCATGGTCATCTATGATCAGCAATCTGCCTTTCATATCTATTCCCTATCATTTTTTACCTAAAATGTTGTCACATCTTCATAGTTTTTCTGCCATTTGCTTTTCTGTAGTCCCACTCATTTTCCACTTGCAGTTTCTTCTTTAAAACATAAATGTGTCCTGATTGTTTATCTTTTGAAATTTTCTGCTAGGAGTCACTATGATGTATGAGGCCCTTCCAAACATGGCACATACTTAGCTCTTTACCTTTCAGACATCTCTGGATGTTTAAATTGTGCTCTAACCACTGGCACATCTTTTCATTTTCAGAAAGTGCCTTGCTTCACCATGCCTCTCCATGCTACTGAACGTGCGGTTCCCTTTGGCTTCACGGTCCCTGCCTTCATCTCTCTTGTTCTATTCCTTTCTATCATTTCACACTAAAATAAGCTCTTTGCTCAACTGAGACAACTTCCTCGACTAGCCCAGAGTTGGACCCATTGTTATGTATGCTAGCACTTTGCACACTGTATTGTGAGGTCCGACATCACAGAATATTCTGTTGCTTGTCTCCGTTGAGTTTTCCTCTTTCCTCAGGGAACATGAGAGGACAACACAGCTCTACTCTCTTGCGGTTATTTGGAATCAGATTATCAGATTTTGTCAAGAAACAGAGAGCAGAAGTGATAGGAGTCACATCCAGCACATAAATACTTTTAATTATTCTCTTCTGCTGCTGCAGAGACCAATGATGTATTTATTACACTTGGGGGATAAGACGGTGGTGCCTCTGTTATTCTGGGATTTTGTGCAATTCTGTGGAGCAGAGCTTTCCCACAAAACATATGACGAGCAAGTAGCACGAGTGAAATTAAACTTTTATACTGTGTTTTATTTTTTATTGTCAAATAACCAAAAAAATAAATTCCATCCCATATGTAGTAGTATGAAACAAGAATTCATAATGTCTCCTGATTCTGTTACTTTGTTGTTTGTTTGTTTGCTTGTTTAGAAGTTCTGCCAATCTCACCTAGGCTCACTCTGACTGGGGTGGGTGACTCAGTTCTCTCCCACCCAGTCTCTCTCCACGTGGTCTTCCTCCTCCACATGGTCTTTTTTCACATGGCTGCCTCCCTTCATGTGGTCTCATCCTCCAGGGACTTTTTAACAGGACTTTCTTACAGCATGATGGCTATGTTCCAAGATAGCAAAAGCAGAGGCTATCAAGTCTCTTAACAGCTAGGTGCAGAACCTATACATGCCATTGGTAAAGCAGTCACAGAGCAGCCCAGATTTTAAAAAAGTGTCCACACCTTTCTGGGAGGTCCATCATGAACATGTAGGGAAGGGAGGAATTGCTGCTGGCCATCATTGGAGGCAAACTAACATACTGGGTTACGTCACTGAAACTTGGGGATTATTTGTTGCCACAGCAGATCCTAGCCTGTCCTGGCCAAAACGGTCTGTTTGTATGGTTGTCTTAAGAACTAATCTGTATGTTCTCTATGGTAAGGAGAGTCATTAAGTCCTATTTCTTTAACTTTACCCACAGTTCAAAAAATAATAATTGGCTCAGTCAGCAATTCACTAAAAGCTTATTGAGTAAATAAATGAAGGCTTCACTTCTGCCCACAAGGAAAATATAGCTTGAAGACAACAGATGACAGTGTAGAGGGCAAAACATAATGTCTAAGTAATGCAGTATAATGATAATATTATACATGATGTCTATTTACCAGTACATTGCTTATATGTAAAACAGGTTCATATACTATCTAATCTTTTATTCGCTCAGACGTTCTATGAGATGTGAAAAATTGGATATTATTAAAATAATTCTGCAAATCAAATACTCGAGTCCCAGAAATGTAGAGAGAATATTCAAGATCTGATAACTGGAGAGTTGCAAATATTAGTCCTGTGACTTAGAATTCAGTCCTCTATTCATACATGTCTACACTATTACATTGGAATTTGGAAAATTGTTTGAAAGTGAAAATAAAAGAAATGAGCTGAATATGTAAAGAGAGTGAAGGTCAAGGCAAAGATTTAAAGGAGGATAAACATATTCAGAGGAAGACAGCTTTATGCTTTCAAGAGGAATGTGAGTAGGTAATGGATACGATAGATAATTTAATTAGCTAAAATGGGTAAGTGTGTTTAAGAAGAGTGTACAAAAATGAAAACACTCGGAAGAAACAGTGCAGATATGCATCTGTCTATGTACAAAAGGCAAGTGACATGGATCATGAATCTTTTCTGCTAAATTAAGCATTTACAAAAGAGCAGTGTGTATGTCTTCAAAGAAATAATCCATGAAAAATTTTTTTTAAAATAGGCCTTTGGTCAAAAAGCTTTCTTTCAAACTCCATTTAGAGATATATTCTTCTTCCTGGAACATCCTTTTTTTTCTTTTTTTTTTTCTTTTTTTCTTTTAGATAATTTTTCCTTTATCCTTCTTTTTGTTTTTATTGTAAAGACAGCCGCCCCCTGGAGCATCTGTCTTCTGACACTAGAGGCACTCACTTCATCAGTAGCTGGATGTTTATTGGACCATCCTAAAATGTTGCATAGACCATTTTTTTTGCCTGAAAAACTTACCCTCCTCTTGTGTTCTTGCCAGGACTTTGGGATGCGTGGAAGGACTGAGGTGCATGGAGGGGGAAATCCCAGAAGGGAGAGGAAACACATTTCACTGCTCCCACACTGCTATGCTGGAATCAGCTAATATTTTTATCATAACTTACCCACTTCTTCTCATATTCTCCAACACATACACACATCAATTTCCAAACAGCAAGAAAATGATTCCGTTTCTTCATGTCAACAAATCTGCAGCTTGAAATTCACACCTTCTTTAGACTGTACTCAGTCCTGGTAATGAACCTGGCATTCTTTGTGTGCATGGTTGTTTGCAGAACTGACCCACTCTCAAAAAAAAAAAAAAAAAGAAAAGAAAAAAAGCTGCAATGAACTAAGATAAAAATTTTTAATCCTAGTTATCAAAATCAGAAGTTATAATTTTGGTCTCAGAAAACCTTTAGAGTCTTAAAAACCACTGAGGAACCCAAAGAGCTTTTGTGCATGTGGATTTTATCTATTGGTATTTAAAATATTGTAAGACCACAATAAATTTAATTGAGTTTTTAAGAACTACAGCTTTAAAAATACCTGCTAATTTAATTAAAAAAACAATGACTTGATTACACATTTACACAAAATATGTATTTTTTAAAATACCTATAAATGTCAAAGCAAAAATCATTAGTCAGGTGAATGGAATTGCTTTATATTTTAACAGGTATATTCAGTGTTTAGCTTGTTAAAAGATAGTTGTATTCTCTTATCTGCTTCTACATTCAACTCTGTTGCTATATGTAGGATTGAAGCATAGATGAAGAAAATTCAGCTTCACACTTATATTAAAAGGTAGCACATCCTGGATTCTCTGAACTGGTCACAGAGACTCTCCAAGGTTCCATACTTTGAGAAACAGCGTGTGTGTGTGTGTGTGTGTGTGTGTGTGTGTGTGTGTCTGTGTGTGTAACTCTCATCTTATTTATAACTTATTTAGAGAATGCTCTTAAAACTTGTTAAACAATAAATAAATAATATATAGTAAAGTATTTTGAAACTAAATTTTGAGATACAGTCAGCATTTTCAGTAGACATCACTAGAAATTGAAGAAATTAGATGAGGAAAGAAGTTAGATGAAGATTAGAGACTGGCTAAGACTTGCATAGTCAAAGTAGTCTGGAACTTCTAGTCTGGGGATCAACATGACAGAACTATAAAGATAGATTTTAGAAGGCTAAAAGTTAGGAAAAATACTTGTCTGCTTCTGAATACCTAGCAATCCTTGTGGTATGGTCCAGCCTCATACTCACTATTCAGGCATTCAGCTTAATTAATACATAATTAATAATGCTTAATTATGTATATAATTACGTGTTATTGACGTTGTGTTGTGAGGGGGCACGGAGAGTCCTTCCTATCTGAAATGTGAAATCTGACTACATTCTTCCATCCTGAAGCTCAGGATGGAGATATGATATATGGACCTGGAGGATGAAGGGTTTCTCCTCCTCCTCGGGCTGCCAAAGCTGGCAACCTGGGGAATCATATGTGATAGCTGAGCGTGGCTAGATGAAATCCTAACATCTCAGCTCAACACCAAAGTCTTAACCTGGTTACCAACTCCCTCCCTGGCTCCCAGATCAAGCTACAACCCTATTAGAGTCTCCCGTTATGACCATTCCCGAAATAAGTAAGTGTCAAATAATTTCTGAAATTCAAGTCAACACATTAAATTGAGAGGAGAAACAAGTAAGCATCCAGAGAACAATAAAAAGTAATTTGTGTCATTTAATAGCTTAATCTCTTGGTGACTAGAATAATTTATCGTCCTTTCATTTAGATAGGGTAGGGCTCTCCTTAGGTGAGAAAAGGCTTAGTTTACCTCCCTTTAGGTTGAAAGTTCAGTCTCCTGAGATCTAGAATGCAGTAAACTGGCTTTCCTGGTTTCACACTAGGGAGAGGAAATGGGTCACTCTGGTGAGTGTGCTGAGAACAGAGCTGAGGGGACTTCAGGAGAGTCCCAGGGAAGTAAGGGGTTCCGGTGGCAAAAAGAACTTGGGGGGAGAGGAAGTGGTAAAGGACTCATTGACCCATCCTGCTTCCAGGAATCTCAGCTCACGCGAATTCTGGGAACATAGTCAGAGAGACCTGACCCGACATGCCGGTTACACTCATACGAAGATCAGAAATGTTCGGCAATATTCTATGAATAAACTGCTCTTAGAAACATCGTTTTGTTTTATCCACACAGCATTCCTCGGAAGTCGGCAATGCAGGTATTATTTCTTACATTACACAGATGACAGAAAAATTCAGCTAGAAGAGAGCCTTGTTGAACATGATTTAACTATTTTCTTAGTGATTTCAAGGATGGTAGTAGCTAGTACCACTTTAGAGAGAAAATGAATGATACAAGGTAAGAAAGATGTGTTACTGTCCTCATAGTAAGGCTACAGTTGTACTGCTAAGCCAAGACAGAACAATAGCACAAGATACTGTGTGGTAAATATCATGATCCCAAGCTTAGAGAAACTTCAAAATCCCCTCTCAAATGCAGACACAGTCTCTCATGATCTATTTTTGGCCAACAACCCTAGGCTGTTTCTTCCATGTGCTCTACCTTTTCAAAGCTCTGACTATTATCACTGAACCTGAGACAGAGTTGGGCACCATGGATCTAGCAACCTCACTTTTCCTTGTATATGCTAAGCATTAAGGAGAAACTGACAGAGGCTAACAAAAAGTATGAGAAAATCACATAGTTTGATCTACAAAGGTCTTACTAGAAGGGCAGAGAGGCATTAAGTGCATAGCAAATGTCAGGCTCTGAGCTGGGATTACAGACATCAAAGAGAAGAGAACAAAGATTCTAGTCTTTGAGAGGTTTCAAATCATATTGTATAAATATGGGTACAAGAGGGTGGGGTGTTGAGGAGATGTGGGAGAATTGATGGGTAATAAATTAATAATATATTTGCCACTGTTCTGGATGCCGGATTTTTGTGTTAATAGAGGACATTAAACTTTGAATGACTTCTTTAAAGATGAATAAGAGTTTGCCACAATTAACAAGGGTGATGTGCTTTCTGGATAAACATCTGCACTGATCTGGTTTTCACGCAGAACGGGGACAATAGAGGAAGAAGTCTTGATTGTTTGTGAAGGGAAAGCCCAAGCTGAGACTTAAGCATTAAAATGTGAACGCTAAGTCCCCCTAGGAAGATAGAAGAGACGAGGCAGAAGAGAGCATAGAAACATCTTCAGAGAATTAGCCATGTGACTGGAGCCTCAGTGAGTGGGTAAAGTGATATCTGTGGATCTGGTCCAATGAGGAGTGAGAAATCACACAGTAATTTAAACAGAAAATATAATATAAAGCTTATGATCTCTAACAGGGAATAAGCATAGAAGTCAGAAAGTTAGACCTACTGGATAGAAGTCAACTTTTGCAAATATCGTTCAATGAGAACACAGCCACACCCATTCATTTTCAAGTCCTCTACTGCTGCTTTTGGGCTATCACAGTAGATAGAGGTGAGTAGTTATGACAGAGACCTCACAATCCACAAATAAAAATATTTACCATCTGAATCTTTAAAAAAGGAGTTTTCTGGTCAGGTACAACGGCTCAAGCCTGTAATCCCAGCACTTCGGGGGACCAAGGCAAGAGGATTGCCTGAGCCCAGGGTTTTGAGACTAGCCTGAGCAACTTGGTGAGACCTCATCTCTACAATACATCTAAAAAAAATTAGCCTGGCAAGGTTCCAGCTACTTGGAAGAATGAAGCGGAAGGATTGCCTGAGTCTGGCAAGTCAATGCTGGGGTGGCCGTGAGCATGCCACGGCACTCCAGCCTCGGTGACAGAGTGAGACTCTGACTCAAAATAAATAAATAAATAAAAAGGTTTTCTAACACCTAGACTAAAGTAAGAAAGAATTGACTGGAAGAAGTAAAATGAGCCCTAAGAAAATAGAAATAACAGACATAAGAATTAGCCACTATCCCTGAAACTGAGACAGAGCGTTAGGGACATGACCCACCCCCAATGCTAAGATCCACACCTGGTTTGAGTGGGCACAGCTAGTGACAGAGAAGTTGTTGTGATGCCATGCTGGCAGAATTTACCATAAAAATGACTTCTGGAACATGCTAGAAATCCACCTTCTAGTATGCTGTGGAAAGCTGTCGGTGAGGAAATGTCCAATTCTGCTACAAAAACATTCATGATTGGTACCAGGAAAACTGCCGACCACTGGATGCTGTGGGCTGCCATGCCCTACAGGAGTCTGGCACTGGAACAGCTGCCCCTGTAGAAGATCTTGATGATGGTGCACTTCTGGGTACTGTAGCATGGAGTCAGAGACTGGAGGAGCTATGTGTAATGCAGAAGCTGGGCACTGGGGAGCTACCTGCCAGAGCAAGAGCCTACCAGGTAAGCGCTTCAGAACCAGGAAACAGAATCTTTTTTTTCTGTAATGTCTTTCCAGTGCCCCCTACTGATAAGGCTAATGCCATGTCAATTGGCAAAGTAACAGATCCTGAAGGGTCCACATCCATTCATAAAGACCAGCAGAAAGAATGAACTTGGCTGAGAGACAATAAATTGACAATTGGCATATAATGACAGATGTAGAAGCCAACTTAACAAGAGATTTAGTAGTGTGAATTCTATCCTGTGTGTAGACAATGCTTTAAATTTTGATTCTTCCTGTTCAGTAAACGGTGCTCGGAAACTGGCTGATCACATGCAGAAGATTGAAACAGGACTCCTACCTATCACCATACACAAAAATTAACTCTAGATGAATCAAAGACCTAAACATAAAATCTCAAACTATAAGAATCTTAGAAAATGCAGGAGACACCCTTATGGAAATGGGAACTGGCAACCAATTGCTATTCAGAACCTTAAATGCCCATCTCTTAAGAAATAAGATAGACAAGTGGGACCTCATCAAACTAATGCGCTTTCACAAAGCAAAAGAAACCATCAAGAGAGCAGGGAAACAGCCCACAGAATGGGAAAACATATTTGCTAACTGTATATCTGACAAAGGCCTAACATCTAGGATCTACAAGTAACTCAAATGCAACCAAAGGAAGAAAACAAACAGCCCTATTACAAAGTGGGCAAAAGACATGAATAGACACTTCTCAAAAGAAGATATACAGGCAGCCAACAGACACATGAAAAATTGCTCAGCCTCACTCATCATCAGAGAAATGCAAATCAAAACCACATTGAGATACCACCTAACTCCAGTAAGAATGGCCATCATTAACAAAACAAACAACAGTTGCTGGAGAGAATGGCGAAGAAAAAGGAACACTTCTACACTGCTGGTGGGAATGCAGACTAGTGCAACCTCTTTGGAAAACAGTGTGGAAATTTCTGAAAGAACTAGAAATTGACCTTTCATATGATCCAGCAATTCCTCTATTGGGAATATACCCAGAGGAACTCAAGTCATTCTACAAAAAGGATACCTGCACACGTATGTTTGTTGCAGCTCTATTCACAATAGCAAAAACATGGAACCAACCGTGTTACCCATTGAAGCTGGACTGGATTAAAAAAATGTGGTACATATACACAATAAAACATTATGCAGCCATAAAGAAGGGCAAACATCTGGACTTCGCAGCAACTTGGATGGATTTAGAGTCTATCATACTCAGTGATCTATCACAGAAACAAAGAACAGAGTACCATATGCTTTCACTCATAAGCGGACCTTGAACAATTATTATAATGCTGTAAGAAGGGGATTGGCAGTAGTGGAAAACTGTCAGCGGAGGGGGGTGGTGTGACTGACAGTTGAGGGAAACTGCTAGGGGAGGGAAGGGCATATCTTGTCAACGAGAGTACCTGCATAATCAACGTTTGTATACCTAGTCCTGCATTGTACCCCACATCTTTGCAATAAAAAAAGATTAAAAATAAAATAAAATTTGGTTCTTGACCATCTTGAAAATTTGGTTCTTGAAAGATAAAGGAGGGGGTGGTGTGGGATGTGTATATGTGTATTACACATATATACAGATACATGTGTCTGCATATGTAAAACATACATGAAATACTTGTGAAGAAAGGAAAAAAGGGAGGCTATCTTTACTTTAGCTTTTCCCCCCATTAGTTTACTATGCATTAGAAATAACTCTTTTTTTCTAAGCAACAGTCCCTGAATAGAGAAATGTGTTGGATTGATTCAACTTGCTGCCAACTCTTAAAGACAGTGTTGGAAAGGGATCCACTGACATGACATAAGTTTATAGCTAGTGTGCACAATAGACTTGGTATTGCTATTTAGGGGAGAAAATGTGAGGACAGAGTAATCTAAATGAGTTTCTCCACTTAAGCTAACCTCAAGTCTGTTCCATGACATACCATAAGCTTTAAAAGACACTGAAAAGAATTTTAACAGAGGAATTATATGATCAGTTTTGTATTTAAGAATAATCACACTCTCACTAGTCAAAAGACATAGTGGAGAAAACCAGTAAGGAGGTAATTGTAGTCGTCCATTCAACATCTACTGAAGACTAGAAGCAAATAGTGGCCATTTGACTAGAGTAGGAAGAGACTGGAAAGATATCTTACTAATAGAACAAACAAAGCTTGCTAGGGAAAAGTCAAGGATTAAATCCAGAACTGGGTAAGTACTGGCAATGTACACAAACAAGATTGCAATGGGATGTTCAGGAAATGATGGTGGGGATTCGTTGGGACATACTGTAAAGTGTTGGGAGTACTTGTAGTAACCAGGTGAGGGTTCTAATAGCTCATTAAAGATATGTACTGGCACAAGTGAGAGAACTCTGTACATTTACTATATGCACTCATTTGGAAAACGTCATCAAAGCAAGTATGACAGAGACATTTACTATTTTTCAGATATGCCTG
>CAUYQG010068321.1:0-22029 GCA_963574415.1 Tarsius wallacei
AGGCGTGTGCTACCACGCCTGGCTAATTTTTTTTGTATTTATTGTAGAGATGAGGTTTCGCATGCCCAGGCGAGTCTCGAACCCGCGGGCTCAGGCAATCCACTCACCTCAGCCTCCCAAGGCGCGGGATTACAGGCTGAGGTGGAAGGATCACCAGAGCCCAACAGGTCGAGGCTGCGGTGGCCAGAAGCGGCCACTGTACTCCAGTCTGGGCGACGGAGTGAGACGCCAACTCAAAAAAAAAAAAAAGAAAATTCAAGATACAAATCAATGTAAACAATATCTTAAATAATACATCATATTTATAGTTTTCCACATATTTCAAAACTTCCACAATAAACATGTATTACTTATATAATCAGGGAAAGAAATCCTACTAAATATGATACCCTTCAAAAAGCTATGTGGGAGCCAATATATTTTAATTAAATAAAAGGGACTAGAAAATTCAGGCAGAATTGATCTAGTTTCTAGAAACTGAGTGAAGCATAGAATGATCTCACTTCCAGGTGTATAGGGCTTTCTATTTTCAACTTGCCTAACTTTAGTCCTCTTTCCCAGACATGGTTCTTTAATTACTCTGTTCCTTTCTCATGGTGCCAGCCTTGTCTTCCCATTTTCTGCCTGGTTAAGGCCCTTGATCTCTATAGGCAACCTCTCCATACAATTGTAGCCTTTGCCATCACCTCTTCTTCCCACTGCTTATTCCACTTATCTGGCATATATCATACACCACTTTGCATTGTGGCTTATCTGTTTATCGATAATATTTTGCCTTTCCTTCATGGAGACTGTAAACCCTTAAAGACTAACACAGTCATACAGAAGTGCTTAACGGATGTCAGTTGATGACAGAACTTAAAGCACCTAACAAATTCTGTATTAGTCATTCTGACCATTTCTGAGAAGAAAAGATTCCTACTCACATTTTATGGAAACAAAAACTGACATCTAGAAGAGTTCTTTTACTTCTCTTGGATTCTTGAGCTGAACCAAAATGAACCAAGAATGTTCCTCTCCTGACCAGATCAGGCAGCCTCTTGGCAAATCAAAGTACACGATCCTTTCAGCGACACTGGCTGCTTATCAGCATAGTTGGTATTGATTTATGGTATCAGGCTCATGGTAGTTAGAGAATAGGGCTGTAATGTTAGACCACTTAAACACAGGAGGAGAATAAAATGGTTTGAAATATTCTGAATCCTGGTTTTCTCTGAGCTTAGAAAATGACCTCCTGGATACATTACTCTGAGGGTAAAGGGAAGTAAAATCTAATCCTGACATTGGTTTGTCAGTACTATCTTGAATTTAGATTTCCAAAATCTACTAAATATTTCGTTTTCAAATACAGTGCAACTTCAACACACTTTCCTACAAAACAGCTATCGATAAATTCAAGTAATTTTTGGTTCTGCAGAATCCCCTGGAAACTTCATACCAGGACTGTACCTGTCTTTGAATTGTTTTGACATGTTTGGCCCATGATGACTCAATCAATTAGCAATGCATTCCACAGGCAAAGTGGCTGGGACTTCTGTGACTCAGCAGAAGGGTCTTGAAAGACATGACTATTTTCCTGGCAACTTTTGACTTAACTGCCATCTAGACAGATCTAGTTCAAATAGATAAACATGGGAACAAGCAAAGAAGGACATTAAAATTCAGGGGACCCTGGACAGCCTCAGTTTCTCCTACACAATCTCAGGTGATCCTATTGCTCTTTGGCAAAGTCTGTCTACCTCTTATCACTATCAACAGCAGATTATGAGTCCCATATTTAAACACGCAGAATAGTAGTCGTGTTTTTCTCTATTCTGGAATGATTTTTCTACTTGCTTGGTAGAAAGGTAACACTGCTATAAACCCTTGCTTGGTAGAAAGGTAACACGGCTATAAAGTACAATAGTCAGTACTTTCAAGTACTTCAAGGTGGAAAGGAAGGCTTGGGGAAAAAAAAAAAAGGCATAATGGCCATGGAAAATACACGAGTGGAAGTTCTGTAGCTAGGTAGATGCTATCCAGATAGTTTAATTCATTGATTCACTAAATCATAAATATTTACACAGCACATACAAAGTGACAGACATTACATGAGGCAGTGGGAATACAAAGTGTTAAATTCCTAAGGCTCAATATATACCTAAGATGGGAATTTGTCCAAGCTAGGAAGGTATGTGTGCTGTGTGACAGGTTTCTAGTAGTTGGGATGCCACCTCCTTTACTTCTGATCATTGATTTTTATCCTTGGCCAAATAAACTTTCTCTCCGAGAATATAATCAGGAGGTTGAAAATGTACATATGCAAACTGCAAATCAAACATGCTTAACTGAAGAGGGCAAATACTTCAGGGGAACAAAGATTCAACAAATATACATAAGAAAAAATATGCAAAGAAAGCAAAACATGGATTATAAACAAAAAAAGAAAACCAGAAAACTGACTATAAATGAAGTAAAGCCTCTGGCTGACAATCTATAGGAAGCTACATGGCAAAGTGAATTTAAAGGTGCTAGAGTCAACTCTGTCCTCATCCTTGCCCCCTACCTGACCTCTGATTCTCTGTGTAATTGCCAGTTTGTGTCGGACTTCACATGCTATGACTTTTTGATATCTGCTCTGTATAATATATTTCTACAGAGTCTGACATTATGGCAGCAGGGGCTGTAAACTGAGTGCTCCTTGGAGGCTGCTGACTTGAAGTGTGGGTGGAGAAGAGGCAGGAGAGAGCCAAGACTGGAGAAAAAAAGAAGGAAACAAACATTTCTCTCACTTTTGGACTTGGAGCATTTGCTTTTTTCTTTCTTTTCTTTTTTTTAACAGCCTAGTAAAGATATAACTTGCATACCATATAATTCACCCATTTAACGTGTACAACTCAATGGTCTTTAGGATGTTCACAGAATTGTGCAACCAGCACCACAATCACTTAAGAACATTTTCATCACTTCAGAATGAAACCCTGTACCAATTTTCAGTCACATCTCATTCCTCTCTCTCTCCAGCCTCTGGCAACCACTACTCTACCTTCTGTCCCTGTAGATTTGCCTATTGTGAACAGTCATGTAAATGGAATCATAACAGCATGTGGTCTTTTGTGGCTGGCTTCTTTCACTTAATGTACTATTTTCAAGGTTCATCCATGTTGTCACATATATCATTACTTCATTCCTTTTATTGCTGAATAATATTCCATTGTATGAATATTTTATTTATCCATTTATCAGTTACTTTCCATTTTTGGCTATTACGAATAATGTTGTTATGGACATTCATGTACAAGTTTTCATATGGACAAATGTTTTCTTTATTCTTGGGTATATACCTAGAAATGGAATTGCTGGATTGTATGATAAGTCCCTGTTTAACTTTCTGAGGAACTGCCAGACTGTTTTCCAAAGTGGCTACATCATTTTACATTCCCACAACAATGTGTGAAAGTTTCAATTTCTCCACATCCCCACCAACACTTGTTGTTGCCAGTCTTTATTAGCTATTCAATGGGGTGTGTAATGGTATCTCTTGTGGTTTTTATTTAAATTTCCCTAATGACTAATGGTGTTAAGCATTTTTCTTTTTTTTTTTATATATCAATATTTTTTATTTTGATATTGTGGGGTACAGGATAAGGGTTAGGTATACAAAGAATTTTTCAAGTGCTTATTGGTTATTTGTATATTTTCTTGAGATAAATGTCTATTTAATAACTTCATCTTAAAATTATGTTATATTTCTATTATTGAGTTATAAGAATTATTTATGTATTCTAGATACAAGTTTATTCTAAGATATATGATTATTTTCTCCCATTTTGTGGGTTGTCTTTTTGCTTTCTTCAGTGATATCGTTGGTAGCTGAAATGCATTTAATTTTTATTCGGGTAACTCAACTTTTTCTTTTTTTATTTGTGATTTTAAGTGTCATATCTAAGATGGCCCTGCCTAACTCAAGGTCAGAAGATTTACTCTAGTGTTTCTTTCCAAGGGTTATAGTTTTAGCTCTTACATTTGAGTCTTTGATATACTGTGAGATAATTTTTTTGTATGGCATAACAAAGAGTCCAAATTCCTTCTTTTGTCTGTGGATAACCAGTTGTCACAGCACTATTTGTAAAAACGACTATTGTTTCCTCTAATGAATTGTCTCTGCATACTTGTCAAAAATTAATGTACCATACATTAAAGTGTTTTTTCTGAACTTTAAATTCTGTTCTACTGATCTACAAGCCTATCCTTAATGCTAGTACCACACAGTCTTGATTACTGTAGCTTTGTAGTAAGTTTTAGAATCAGAAAGTGTAAATTCTCCAACTTTCTTCTTTTTCAATGTTGTTTTGACTGTTCTTGCGTTTCCATATTAATTTTAATATCAGCTTATCAATTTCTATAAAGAAGCCAAGTGGAATTTTGATAAGAATTGTGTTGAGTCTGTAAATCCATTTTGAGAGTATTGCCATCTTAACAATATTAGGTCTTCTGATCCATGGACATGATATAGATATCTTTTTGCATATTTTAGTGTTCTTTAATTTCTTTCAACAATGTTTTTATAGTTTTTAGCGTATACGTCTTGTACTTCATTTGTAAAATTTATCACTATGTATTTTATTCTTTTTTTTTTTTTTTGAGATGGAATCTCACTCTGTTGCCCAGACTGGAGTGCAGTGGCCGCTCCCGGTCACCGCAGCCTCGACCTGCTGGCCTCCGGCAATCCTTCCACCTCAGCCTTCCAAGTGGCTGAAACTAAAGGCATGCTCTACCACGCCCGGCTAATTTTTTGATTTATTGTAGAGATGAGGTCTCGCCAAGTTGCCAAGGCGGGTCTCGAACCCGCGGACTCAGGCAGTCCACTCACCTCAGCCTCCCAAGGCGCGGGATTACAGGCTGAGCCACCGAGCCCGGCTATATTTTATTCTTTTTGATGTTACAGAGTTGTTTTCTTAATTTCATTTTTGGCTTTCTTATAATACTGTGTAGAAATAGAATTAATTTGTGATATTGTGCAAAATATACAAACTTGTTGAATTCATTTTTAGTTCTAATAGCTTTTTTAGTGGATTACTTAGAAGTTTTTATATACAAGATCATGTCATCTACAAATAAAGATAGTGTTATTTCTACCTTTCCAATGTGAATGCCTTTTATTTCTTTTTCTTGACTAATTGCTCTGACTAGCACCTCCAAGGACAGTGTTGAATAGAAATGATGCGAGCAGATATCCTTGTCTAGTTCTAGTGGGAGACCATTGCTTTTTTTACTTTTATTTTAAAGTTGTGAGGTCAGTTCAGGGTTAAGTATACAAATGGTCATTATGAAGGTAAAGTTTAGGACTCACTTTGGTCCCCACTTCACCTGGTTTGAGATCAGGTACCCGGTCTTTGCTTTTTTAGCAGTTTTTTAAAAAAAGGTTTGCTGTTTTCTTCAAGAGGAGAAAACAAATAACAATACAATATATCCCAAGGGAAAAATGTGTTTTAATTCCTATTCTTCAGACTGCTAAAGACCAAAATAATTCTAATTATATACCTACTGGAATATATGGCAACACTAAAAAGACTCTAAAAGACTCTAAAAACACAAATGTAAGAACTAAAATGGATAGTGCCCAAACTGACTGTTAAAGAAACAAGGAACTATGAATAGGAATGATGACCTTTACTCCAAAGTCCTCTTGAACCCTGATGTCAGCAAAACATTACATGAAGGATGAGGTTGTCCATGAAGGTTCCTTTGAGATGAACAGTGATAGCTACTGGACAGATCTCTGGCTCACAAACATCTGCTGGATAAGATAAGATACTTACCAGCCTATTTAATAAAAGTGCTATATGCTACTTAAAGAAAAAACAAACAAAAAAACCCACATTGAAACCATGTAGTGTGAAAGGAAAAATACTGACTTCCAGTTTCTGGTTCAGCATGTAATTTGTCACTATAGTTCTTGCAACAAGAAAGAAGTAAATAAACTGAAACTCAGTAACTCATCTTAGATCCACCAGAGATTAGAGTCACAAGCCTCAAAAGTTGGACAAACAGGTGGGTTCTGAGAACACAGCTTACTGGAGTAGAAGCAAAGAGCAGAAATCACCACTGGAGCTAGTACTAGAGTAGGAAAACTTAGGCTGCAATTGATGAACTGCTAGAGGCTTAGCGTGGACAAACTTGAGAATTAAAAACTCTGGGGGTGGGGGAGTCTTAGAGGGCTCCCCATACTTTTATGAGTTTACCACCAGAAACCTAAACAGATTCTCTTAGTGAAGAAGAAAATGCTTATGGCAGGAAGAGGAAAAAGGTGGCCATTCTGAAATACACCGGAGCTTTCTGTTCTTCCTAGCTAGGCTTGTCCTGAACAGAAACTATTTTATGAGACTAGACAACTGACTAGAGTTTTATTGGGGCCTAACCCAGGGAAGGGAAATACTCAGCTCCAGCTCTCCACATGGGGAAAGGGAAATACCCAATTCCCGCCTCCTCTAGCCTTCCTATGTCACCCAAGGGCTGGGGGAGAAATTCAACCCAGAAGCACTTGTGAAGGTCATATCCCAGGGGCATAGGTATACTAAAAGGCTGAGACCTAACCAAAGGACTGTAGAACGCTTCTCTTTCCCCTACACCTTTGAACTATGTCAGTAGGGGTCTCATATAATAAGAGGGGATACAACTGAAAGAATAATATGTCTAAGATCTTCTCTAAAAAGATGTGTTTAGTGAAACCCAAAGACAACAGGAGAGACGAAAGCACAGACACCAGAGGAAATTTTAGCCTCTGACATGGCTACAGAAAACTGAAAACACAGTCTAATGCCTTTCCGGATAATCATAAAATATCATATTAAAGGCCTATTTGCTTCAGTTTCTTTTACCAGTATATTATGCCCAGTTTTTAACAAAAATTACAAGCCATACTGAAAGGCAAAACCCATAGTTTGAAGAGATAGAACAAGTGTCAGAAACAGACTCAGATACAGCAAGATGTTGGAATTATCAGACTGGAAATTTAAAAGAGCTGTGATTAACACATTAAGGACACTAATGGAAAAATGGGCAACATACAAGACTAGATGAGTAATGTAAGAAGAGAGATGGAAACTCTAAGAAAGACTCAAAAGAAAATGCTTGAAATAAAAAACACTGTAACAAAAATGTCAAATGTCTTTTACAGGTGTGCATCAGTAGATTGTACACAGTCAATGAAAAAAATCAGTGAGCTTTACGAACTGTCAATGAAAACTTCCAAAACTAAAATGCAAAGAGGTAAAGTATTTTAAAGGCAATATTTATAAGAACTGTGGAACAATTATACAAGGTATAATATATTTGTAATGGGAACACCACAATGAGAGAAAGAATGAAACAGAATACTTTAGATAACATTTTCCTAAAAATAGATGTCAAAACACAGATCCAGGAAGCTCAGAGAACACCAAAGCAAAATAAATACACCCTTTCCCCCCAAAAAAATCCTACATGTGGGATTATCATATTCAAGCTGCAGATAATCAGAAGCAAGGAAGAAATCCTAAAAGAAGAGGGGGGAAATCTTAACCAATAGAGAAGCAAGAATAAGAATTACACCTGATTCGTTCTCAAAAACAATGAGAGCAAGAAGAGAGTGGAAAGAAATATTTTAAGTGTTGAAAGGAACACTCTACCAACCCAAGTGTATCTAATTGACATTTATAGAATACATCATCCAACAAGAGCAAAATATATGTTCTTCTCAAGGTCATATAGAACATTCACTAAGATTGAGCATATTCAGGGCCATAATGCATAGCACAACAAATTTAAACAAATAGAAATAATAGAAAGTTTGCTCTAAGACCACAATAAAATTAAACAAGAAATGTAAAATAGAAAGATAGCTTAAAAATGTCAAACTACCTGGAGATTAAACAACACATTTCTGAATAATGCATGAATCAAATAAGTCATCTCAAGGGAAATTAGATAGTATTTTTAACTAAATGAAAACGAAAATACAACTTATCAAAGTTTGTGAGATGAAGCAGAAGTACTGAATATACAAAAGGTGCCAAAAAAAGCATACACAATTTAAGAGATGTTATCTATGTATTACTTGTTGAAGTTGAATTAAGTTACTGTAGCAATGTGTAGTATGACATTTGCTCAACTGTGCGTCCATCATTTTCTTTGATTGTCCTGCCTGTTACATGGTAATGCTAGCATTCATTTGATTAATGCCATCCCTTGAGTAAACATCATACTTAAAATGTGTATACATTTTTTGGCACCCTCTGTATATATCAGCAAAGAAGGAAGATATAAAATCAATAATTTAAACTTCTACCAAATAAATAAAGGAGGAAAGTAAGCAGAAGAAAAAAGAAAAGAAAAGAATCAATAAAAATTTGGGTTAAAATCAATAAAATTGAAAACAAGAAGCTGATTGAGGAAAGTCAACAAAAACCTGGCTCTTTGAATAGATCGATAAAATTGATAAACTTCTAGCCAGGCTGTCTCAGAAAAAAAGACATAAATTACTAACATCAGAAATGAAAGGGGGCTATCACTACTAATACCATTAACATTAAAAGAAGAATAAAGGCATATTACAGGAACTAATAAGCAGTTATAGCAAGGGTGCAGGATATAAGATTAAAAAGGTCTATTTTGGCCAGGCTCGGTGACTTAGCCTGTAATCTCAGCACTTTGGGAGGCCGAGGTGAGTGTATTGCCTGAGCCCGTGGGTTCGAGACCAGCCTGGGCAATTTGGCGAGACCTCATCTCTATAATAAATCAAACATTAGCCAAGAGTGGTAGCGCGTGCCTATAGTTCTGGCTTCTTGGAAAGCTGAGGTGGAAGGACTGCCGAAGACCAGCTGGTCAACGCTAGGGTGGCCATGAGTGTGCCACTGCACTCCAGCCTGGATGACAGAGTGAGACTCCAACTCAAAAAAAAAGGTCAATTTCTAGCTTATATACCAGAAATGAAGAATTGGAATTTGAAATTATAAACATGACATAATTTACATTATCACTCCAAAAAACATGAAATACTTGGATATAAATCCAACAAAACATGTACAAGATTTATATGAGGAAAACCTGATGAAAGAAATCAAAGAAGATCTAAATAAATGGAGAGCTATTCCATGTTCATGGATAGGAGACTCAATATTGTCAAGATACCAGTTCTCTTAAACTTGATCTATAGATTCAGTACAATCCCAATCAAAATCCTAGCAAGTTATTGTGTGGATATTGACAAACTTATTCTAAAGTTTATATAAAAAGGCAAAAGATCCAGAATAGCCAACATAGTACTGAAGGAGAACGTCAGAAGATTGACACTACCTGTCTTCAAAACTTACCATAAAGCTACAGTAATCAAAACAGTGTGGTATTGAGAAAAAAAAAACAGACAAGTAGATCAATGGGACAAAATAAAGAGCCCAGCAATAAACCCACACAAATATAGTCAACTGATATTTGACAAACAAGCAAAGGCAATTTAATAAAGGGAGTCTTTGCAGCAAACACTGCTGGAACTATTGGACAGCCACACAAATGGATAAACAAACTGTGATACATTCATACAATACAATATTATACAATGATTTTTTAAATGAGTTATAAAAAAACCATTAAAAAGACATGGAGAAACTTTGAAAGCATATTGCTAATTGAAAAATGCCAATCTGAAAATGTTACATGCTGTACCATTCCAAATACATGACACTCCAGAAAGGGAAAAATTATAAAAACAGTAAAAAGATCGTTAGTTGCTAGAGGTACAGGGGGAGCGAGGAAGGGAAAAATAGGTGCAGCACATGGCAGTGAAACTATTCTGTATGATTCATAATGGTGGATACATGTTTAATCTTCACAGAATGTACAATACAAAGAATACATCCTAATTAAATTATGAAATTTAGTTAAAAATAATATATCAATATTTAACTATCAGTTTTAACAAATGTACCATACTAACACAAGCTATAAATAATATAGGAAATTGTGGCAGGCTGAGAAGGGAAGCAGGCATTTAGGAACTATACTGTCTAATCAATTTTTCTGCAAACCAAAAATTGCTCCAAAAAATAGACTACTACTTTTTTTTAAATGTGAAATGTTTCTGCTTATGTCTACCATAGCTCTTTAAATAGAACCACCATCAATCCAACTGCTCAAGACAGAAATCTAGGTATATGTTTGTGTGTTTATGTGTTCATTTGCTCATTTATTCATTCAAAAATTATTTAAATACCTCATATATGCTAGATTCTAAGGTTACAACAGAAACAAAACTTACTTTTCACAAACAAAACAGAACCTTTGCAGAATTATTGATTAACTCATTATATATCACCCTTGATTCTTTTGCTTTTCAATCTTTTGCCAAATATTGGTCATTCAACTTCTTTCTATTCACCCACTTTTCTAACCCTATTGCTAGTACAGTAGTTCAAGGACTTTAAAAAAAATCTGAACTACTACAAAAAACCTCCAGATTGGTCTCTCACATTGGTTGTTTACTTCTAATCAGGAGTCACAGTGATTTTTTTAAAAAACCCCATTAGACTAATGAGTGTCTTGCTTAAATTCTATCAACAGCTAACTGATTTTTGGAGAAAAATTCTTAAAAATTAAAAATCTAACTTGGCCTATAGAACCACAATCTGTTCACTATCACAAACCACCATTTATTCATTTCTCTAAGCTCTAAAGATACTGAATGATTTCACTTCCTCAAATGCACTTTTCTTTTGTCCTTTTTTATCTTCAAGCTCAGTCTTTACAAAAGCTGCCCCCAACTACTCCAGATTAGGTTAGGTCCTTATAAATTATGCTTCCATAATACTTTATACTCTTTCTTTCATAGAATCCATCATACTATCATATTATATTGTCTGTTTTATTCTTTAGAATGTAAATTCCATAAGGGTAGGACCTTTAGTTTTCATTGTTATACATGCAGTACCTGGCATATGGGTGGTTCCCATAATTAGCTGACAAACAGACTTACGGAGACACTATGGAATTTAGGAAGCAGTTGTTACCCTATCCATGGAGACAGAGCTAAACACATCTAGAATACTGGGTAAGAGGTTGGACCACATTTCTCTGAGATAATTTTCCATTTTAAATCTGTGAAGGCCAGGAGCTGAAAGAGATGACCTTCTAAGAACTTATTTTGTTGAGGTTTTTGAGTTTCCACAGTACAGTTTCCCATGGTATGATCCTTACTTAGCAACTTAGCAGCTATTTGCCAATAGAGGGCAGTGGTCCAGATGGTACCAAATACACATTTCTAGAAAGGGGTAAGAAAACCTGTTGCCCAGAAAGGCAGAAGGTAGGACTTTGTGCTATATGGCAAATATCTTTTATTATCAAGAATATGAAAAGAATTTTTTTGACAAATATTTTTTATTTATTTAGTGAATACAGAATCTGTTCTGTGGGATAGTTATTTGGTCAATCTTATTCCCATCTCAGGAATGAAGAAGTGGAAAGGCAAGACATGGGCTGATGCTGGGAGCTGTACTGCTGAAACCACCATGTGTCCAAAATACAGAATTATGACTCCTACTGTGAGGATCCAGAAGTCTTTGAAGGTGCAGCAACAGGACACCTAAAGTAACAGGGGAAAGAATTTAGCAGAGACTACTGCCTGAGAGAAAATGGACACTGGGGTTGTTGTCATTATCATACAGATGCAGCTGTTTGCTTACTGCCTTTAAAGAAGTTTCTAATCTTCCTCTAGCTCTTCTTCCAGGGTTTCTCAAGGATAATATACTGTGATGAACTGATGGTGTATCCCTAGCCTTTCCAGCTCCATCCAGATGTCAAAAGTTCTCCCTTTTAGATCTGCTATGAAATTAATACAGTTTTTGGCAGGCTGAAGTTTGTAACTGTAACTACTCATGTCAACTTCCAGCTCCTTTTCTACAGCTGCCTTGGAAAGCAAACATGGGAAATTTGCAAATTTATTAGGATATGATAACTGGCCCATAGATGAGATTCATTTTTGGAGGGAGGGGAGTAAGGACAGTTGGTAGTTTTTTCAAAGTGAATATTTTTGGTCCTTTAATGACTTGTTTTGATTCATCTTATGAGGAAGTTTGGAAGGCATATTAAGATGCTCTGAACTTGAATTTGGATCCCTTTCTTAGGAATCTTGGCGAGTTAGAAAGGCTGTCATCTATCGTTTTATGGTTTAGGTGGAGTTGCCTGAAGAATAGGAGATGGACTAGCTGTCCCTGAAGAGGCTTTCACCAAAGAATCTGTAATAATATACAACCGAATCTCAGAATGATTCTGTTGAGATTCTGGTGGCCACTGGCTCTGGGATATCGGCTTCTTAGAAACAGTTTCCATATTACCGACTTCCTCTGCCAGAATCTGAACTATCTTAGATAACAGAAAAACAACAATGACAAGAACAACTAAAAAAGGTGTTAGAATTTTTTCATTATTATAATTCCATGTTCCATGACAGGTATATGTACCTGTCCTATCTCAGTTCCTTTAATCTCAGATTTGTGTTCTTATTTACCAACTAGATTGAAGCTCTTTGAAGGTACAATCATCATTTTATCATAAATAGCACTTAGTAGAGACACTTTAAAATTAACAGTTTTAATGCATTTGTATAATGGAAACTCTTTGTGGGCAGAGACATTTTAGCTGAAATTTATCCCAATTTTCACCATTTCACCATACACCATATGCAACGTAGGTGCATTCAAAGAATGTTACCTGAAGCTGACTCAGCTTTCTGAGTATCCAGAGTCTTCCATCAAAACATCAAGCTCTAAATGTTCATTTCTCTGGTAAAATCAAAAACTAATTTTCATCTCTAATTACCTTGTACAGATCTTGCCAGTCTTGTTCATTGCTTAATGTCTTATGTCCAGCATTGTAAATGCTCAATAAATATTTGTATAATAAATGAGAGTTGTCCATTAAATTAAATTATTATTCATACCCTGCCTACTACCAAAAAAGATACAAAGTCATGTGCAATATTAAAACATATTAAAAAACAACAAAATAGAAAAAAAGATTAAAAATAAAACAAAATGAAAGAAAGAAAAACAGATGAATAAGGAATCTGGGTAAATTTATCACTGTAATGGAGTATTAAATGTGGTTTTACAGGCTTCCTTTAAGTCAAACAAAAAGAAAATACACCAAATTTCCAGTTTCAATAGAGTTCATCTAAAGACGCAAACATTTTCCTGGCACTGAATTCTAGGAGATAATTTTTTTTTTTTTGCATGAATTTTTGTATATGGGATGGCAGACAAAAAAAAGTATACAGGGTTTTTACCTTTAATTTTGTAAGATTTGTCAAATTTCTTCCAAATGGGTATTTCTAATATCAGCATCTACAAATGTCAAATATGTGGTTTATTTTCACTATCACTACCCGATAATTTATTTGCATGGTAATTTATTTGTCTGACTCCAACCTCTTGTAAAAAGACTGGAGGCCTTATCTGTATTGTTCAACATTGTATCTCTGACTTGTAAAAGAATGGCCTGACACAGAGAAAGTTCTAAAAAAAAATGTCTTGCTGATTAAACAAATTTAAGTGGGTGAAGTATTGATGAAAAGTCATTAGCCATTGACTTTACTTGCTTCTTATAATCATTCCTGGTTTATAACAATAAAGTTATGTCAATAGCACAGGAAAAAAAATTAGGTAGGCCTAATTCACCTAATTAATCGCTAGTTGAATTACATAAAATTACTGTTTTTGTTGAATATTGGTAATTTTATAAAGCTCAACCTATCAAGTTATTTCGGTTACACATAAAGGGTCTGAGTAAGTTCAATTTTGATTTGTAATTTAGAACTGCCCATTAAAATGTAAGGTTCCTGAAAGCAGTGGCTTGGCCTGTCTCATTTACTGCAGAATTTTTAGTGTCTGGCACATAGCAATAAGCTTAGTTGTGATTTGTTGAATAAATGAATGTTTTACTTCTTTAGCTGGTTCAAGGAAATCCTTCAGCAGAAAATAACACAGATCTTGAAAGACACAGTAAAGAAATCTATGATCAAGTTTCAATCATTTTTATAATTTGGGTCATAAAAAAACAGTTCCCAAATTCTTGTATAAGCATGGCACCAAAGTTATAATGTATTGCCCAGTTACAGCTTCTATTATATTGGGCAAAACTGGTTTGTACCTTATTGATCCTGATAATACTGTTTAGACATGAGCATACTTGGCGAAAGTCAGATTTCTGTAAGCTAATAATTTTGCTTGGTTCATAACCACAGAGGAAGTCTTCAAAAGAAAAAAAAAAAAAAGAAACCAACAACTTTGTTTTGAAAACTATTATGATTTTTTTGAAAATTTATAGTTCTTTTTTCTTATTATTTGTTAAAAACTCAATTTCAATTTGTTTCCTGAAGATGAAGGAAGCATAGGTCTTCACTATTTCACTTGCTTACTTTGTATTTGCTATTGGCAATGTCTCCACAACTGTCCTTTTTTTGTCTTTCTGTCTACTTTATCCCTTAGTATGCTTGTTCTTGATATTGTTCTTTGATGAACTTTTCCTACTTGGATTCCAAACTTTTCATTATAAACCAACATCTCAGAATAGGTTTTCTAGGCATCTATGTATTCTAAGTATATATGAGAATTTGGGGTTAGGTAACAGAATTTGTTTTTTATCAGACTCTAAAAATCTAAAGGAGTATTTAAATGCCTTACTTGGAAGGAATGGGTATGACAATGACAAACCTGCAGTCACATGCATGGTCAGCTGGGTTACTTCTCCAGTGGTAGGAATATGAACCAAATCAATACTCACTGTTATTTATATGAAACTAAAAGCATTCATTTGCAAGATAATTAGAAGTGCTAAAAGATTGGTGGGATACCCCTATAAGTTTGAGAATAGCATTTTAATTTTAATTTTTCTAAGTAGAACAAATGACATGGATGAAGTTTCAAAACATAACTTTAATAGCACTTGAGACAACAGGGTCTCAGGCAAATATACAATTGCCCATGTTGAAATTCTTCCTACAGAGAGTTAGTGATTATTAAGTGCAATCTCACTTGACCTAGCATTTCCTTGGTTCTACCATTTTGTTACTTTATCCATCATGTATAATCATGAATAGTATAACTAAAACTGAAAATAAAACCTAAGAGAGTTTTCATTTAACATTTAGCAAGTGTAAAGGTTAAATAACTTCACACCTGATCAACATCAACATTAGCTAACTATTTTTGTTTACAAGATTTTATTACCAACAAATCTTCCTTTACTTGTGCACTTAATCTTATTCCTTTATGTCTACACAAGGGGTTTGTTCCTGAAATTTCCCCCTTTCTCTCTAGAATCATCATCTTTTCCCTCTTTACCGGATCATTCCCATCACCACATAAATATATTATCTCCCAATTTGGTAACGACTGAGTAATGTTAGAGCATAAGAAAGGGAGGATGAGCATTGGAGCCACAGAAGGGGTTATAGCCATTTATGTTTAGTTTTGTTGTCCAGGCTGAAGCGCAGTGGCCACCGCAGCCTCGATCAGGCTCAGGCAATCCTTCCACCTCAGCCTCCCAAGTAACTGGGACTACAGGTATGCACCGCCATGCCCAGCTACTTTTAAAATTTACTGTAGAGACAAGGCCTTGCCAGGTTGCCCAGGCTGGTTTTAAACCCCTTGGCTCAGGCAATCTTCTCACCTCTGCCTCCCAAAGTACGGGGATTACAGATGTGAGCCACCCACTTGTGCCTGGCTATTTTTGGAAATTATGCAATTTTTCTGAATTGTATTTGTATAAACAGGCGTGAAATGTCTGCCACCATTGCTTTCTTTTTTTTGCTCAATTGTGTGTACGCGTATGTGTGTGTGTGTGTGTGTGTGTGTGTATGTGTGTGTATGCCTTGGGAGGATTGATGGAATATACATCTCTGCTGTCTGCTATTATCAGAGGAGTAATTTATTGTTCCATATTTTTTTTTTCTCTAGTCTGAAAAAAGGCATTGGGAGGCAATATAACAGAAAGGGTAAAAGCTTCAGTTATGTTAGTTAGCAGATCTGGGTTCAAATCTAAGTTCTGCCACATACTTTGTGATACTGAGCAAGCCCCTTCACAGTTCTTAGCCTCAGTTCAATTAATTGAACTAATAGTTCAATTAATTAAAAGACAAAAATCACAGACCACAGTACTAGAAAGGAGCTTTAGAAATAACATGCTTCCCTTATATTTGAAAACTGCAATGAGTTGAATGGTGACCTTCAAAAAAGCAAGTCTATCTTAATCCCTAGTACTGATGAATGTGATCTTATTTAGAATAAAGGTCTTTGAGATAATTCTGGATTACCTGGGTAGACCCTAAATCTAATTACAAGTATCGTTAAAAGAGCCAAAAGAGTAGAAGACAGGTGGAGAAGATGGGGGCAGAGTCTGCAGTTACACTAGCCCTAAGCCAAGGAATTCCTGGAACCACTTGAAGTTAGAAGAGGAATGAAGAAGAATTCTTCCTTAGAGCCTTCAGAGAGACCATGGCTATGCCAACACCTTGATTTCAAATTTCTGTTCTCTAGAGTTGTGAGGGAATACATTTCTGTTTTGCTATTTTTTGGGGGTTGGAGTCTCACTCCGTCGCCCAGGCTGGAGTGCAGTGGCACGCTCACGGCCACCCCAGCATTGACCTGCTGGGCTCAGGCGATCCTTCCGCCTTGGCCTTCCAAGTAGCCAGAACTACAGGCACGCACTACCATGCTTGGCTAATTTATTTATTTATTTATTGTAGAGATGAGGTCTCGCCAAGTTGCCCAGGCTGTTTTAGAACCCGTGGGCTCAAGCAATCCCCTCACCTAGGCCTCCCAAAGTGCTGGGATTACAAGCTTGTGCCACCACGCCTGGCCATTTCTGTTGTTTTAAGCCACCAAGTTTATAATGATTTTGTTATAATAACTCTAGGAATCTAACACAGATTTGGGCAAGTGGAAGTCTAGTGCTGTTATAACAAATACCTAAACATGTTGAAGTGGTTAAGGAATTGGGTAATGGGCAGAGGCTGGAGAACTCTGAAGGCAAATGATAGAAAAAGCCTAGATTGTCTTAAAGAGACTGCTGGTAGAAATACAAACATTAAAGGCAATTTTGGTGAGGCCTCAGAAATAAGTAAGAAACACGGCAGAAAAAGCTTCTATCATCTTAGAAAATGCATATATTTGCATGAACAGAATGGCAGGTAGAAATATAAATATTAAAGATGCTTCTGGTGAGGTTTCAGAAGGAAATGAGGATCAAGGATCTTGTCATTGGAAACCAGAGGAAAGATGAGCCTCATTATACAGTAGCAGAAAACTTGGCTGAATTGTGTTTTACAGTTGGGTATAAAGCAGAACTTATGAGTAATGAATCTGTATATTAAGCTGAGGAGATTTTCAGCAAAATGAAGATGCAGGCTGATATCTCCTCACTTTGTATGGTAAAATGTGAGAGGAAAGAGATAAATTGAGGAAGAAATTCTTAGACAGAAAGCAGCCAGCATTTGATGATTTGGGAGATTCTTAGCCTATGCAGATTGCAAAGATGCCAAAATTAGGAAATTTCCTCTTAGGAAAGTATGCTCTGGATATCAATACAAGGGTGTGGCTCAACAAGCTTTTGCTGAAGAGATTCAGTATCTGACTCACTAATCCACTCAACCATCTCAGCAGAAACCAGGAATAAGGTTATTCAGGAAAAAATCTACAAAGATCCCTTTTGTCTAATATGAGGGAGGACTCCCCCCCAAACCAGAATTTATTTATAAAAATTGTGTATTTATTCCTACATGTTTAAACTTCAGTCACCTTCAAAGTACTCTCTGGTTGATGCGATACACCTATCGAGATGCTTTTTCCACTGCTCAAAACTTCGAACTTGTCAATTTTGATGCCTTTTAGTGCTTCTGCCATTTTTTGTTTCACCACTTCCACACTGGCAAAATGTTTCCCTTTAAGGACTTTATTTGTCCAGGGAAACAAACAAACAAAAAAGTCGCTTGGGGAGAGATCAGGGGAATAGGGAGGGTGAGACACGAGGATCATGCCATTTTTGGTCTAAAACTGCTGAATACTCAGTACAGTGTGGACAGGTGCATTGTCATGGTGGAAGACCCAGTCATCTTTTTGCCACAAAAAATTCACTGAGGCCGAACACAGTATCTCACAACAATGCTAGCTAGTACAATGATGCCAGTGGGTTCCTAGAACACTCACCTAGTGGAGGAAGCTTGTACTACAAGAGTCCTGCCCTCAAAAAATAATTCTGGTTTTTTGTTTTTTTTGGTCCTCCCTTGTAATTTGGATCCCTATGACATATACAGGACACCTCAAGGTTTTAAAGAATGTTGTATCAACAGAAATGGTGCCAGCATGGACAGAAGGGGACAAAGCTAGGACAAAGTAAAGGAGTGCTATTGGACTTACCAAATTCTATAAGCAGGAAATGGGTTGATAAAGCTACTTAGCTGCAAATGGGTACTATCCTTCGAGAAGAGAAAGAATGACTTCTAGGACAGAGTCATGGTTGCAGAAGCAGAGGCTGATGAAGCCACCGCAGGCCTGGAGGGCAGGGCTACAAGCCCAGAGGGCAGTGGCAAGAGTCAGAGAATTCATTCCAGGCCTCGAAACCTAATGAATTTGCCCTGCCGGATTCAAGCATTCAAACTGGTGAACTCTTTATGGCTTCAATTTCTCCCTTTTGTAATGGGAATGTCTATCATATCCCTATCCCACTGTTGTAATTTGGAAGCAGGTAATTTTGTTTTCTAAGCTCACAGTTCCATAGATAGAGAAATTTTTGCCCCAGGACAAATCATATCCATAGTGTCACCCATTTCTGATATAGGTAATTTAGGTGGTAAAAATGTGGCATGAAGTTTTGAGCTGATGATGCTTAGACGAAGCATTAAACTTAGAGTTAATGCTATAATGGATTGAGACTTCTGGGGATGTTGGTAAGGGGTAAATGTGTTGTGCATGTTGGATGAATGTAAATGTCTGAGAGCCATAGGGTAAAATATAGTGGGTTATATGGTGATCTCAAAAAAGATATGTCTGAGTATGTGAATGTGACCTTATTTGGAAAAAGGATCTTTGCAGATAAAATTTAGTTAAGAATCTCAAGGTGAGATCTTGCTGGAAGAGGCAAGGAAGGATTCTCCCCTAGAGACTTTGGAGAGAGTACCACCCTTCTGGCATTTTGATTTTCGAATTTTGGCCCCCAAAACTGTTAAAAAATAAATTTCTGTTGTTTTAAGTCACCAAATGTATGGTCATTTGTTATGGCAGCCACAGGAAACTAATACAGCAACTAAGTATTAGCAAACCATTTTGCAGATAAGATAACTAAATTTAGAGAACTTAAATGATTTTGGCTCATAGAAAAAGCATGAAATAGTTGGTCTTTGTAACTATTCCTTTGGGGAATAGGCACTGGAATGGGAATCAGGAGATGGGAATCAAGAGACTGGAGTTCTACCTCTGGTTTTAACTGTGGGACTGGGCATATCAGAACTTCTCTGCGCATTAGCTGCCACATCTGTAAAACTGAGAGGAGGGGTGGTGAGTACAGGCAAGTATAGTTAAAAACAGCTGACCATCAACTGATGTGGGAGGCTTACTTAGAACTATAGATTCCCAGTTGTCACCACACTGCCCCCAGCCCAACCTACTGAATTGCTGTGGCCCTGAAATCTATCTATTTTTTAAAAACTTCAAGGTAATTCAAGATGAACTAAGTTTGAGAATCACAGGGCTAGATTATTACCGAATTCCTTCTAGTGCCAAATTTTATTTGTGGGATTAGAGACACATTCTCACAGTTATCAGCACTTAAGTATTTGCATAGCCTGGACTTTGTATATATATGAACACAAGGAGGCTGACTGTAAAAGCAAGAATCTGGAACCCATTTATTCCAAGTTCTGGGGGCATGGAATTTGGACCTAAAATAACCTTAATATCCTTTATTCTGCAAAAGCAGTCACTGTCCCTAGGCTGACTCCCCCTGCCCTATCTCATCATGCTCTGGGAACAAAATGACTGTGCAAAGTGTTTTCACAAAGGGAAAGTACATATGTGACACTACACAGGCCAGGTGAAACAGGTATTGTTCAAAGTGTCTGCATATAAGCTAGTCCTGCCAACATAGATTTGCCACATCTGAAAATAATATTCACAAAATCTTTTCCATCTTTCAGAAGTCACACAGCTTAAAACACACACACACACACACACACACACACACACACACACCTTCTTAGAAAAGGCCCCATTTGACTAAAAAAAAAAAAAAATTTTTTAAACCCAGGCTTGGGTTATCTTCTTGGCTCACAGATTAACCTTTTTCTTCCCTGAATTTAATCTTAAACTGGCAATATTATGATTGGATAAATTACACTTGTTTTATTTTTTTTATTTTTTATTTATTTATTTTTTTAATTGTGATATTGAGGGGTACATTTAAGGGTTAGGTACACAAATATGTCTCGTTCAGGCACCCTTGTTTAATTACACTTGTTTTATAGCCTAAATCTAATCATTAAAATTAGTTGATTCTGAGCAAACTCAATCATAGCAGAATAAAAAAACCACTATCAATCTCTGGTAATTAAATCAATACTGAAGGCAATGGTATTATTCTAATGTTTACCATTAGCTGAATGCAGGGTGTTAACAAGACCTGTTAACACATAAAGCTTGAATTACATGTCTGTCAGCTACCAGAAGATCCTTATGGAGACAGGATTTGTGAATTCTGCAGAATTAGTATGACTTAGAAAGATCAGTGAAATACTGATGTCTTCCTATCTTGAAGAAGATCAAAGCAGGAGTTACGTTTTCTGTTCATTCCAAAACATGCAATTTCCCAGGGCTAAGGCTAGTCACCATGACCTACACAGTCACAGATCGTATGAGGCTGATGGAGAGGGGTTACCTGGTCCCAGATAGTTTTCTTGTTCCTCCAGTCTCTTTGAAGAGTTGGAGTTAAATGGGCACAGAAATAGCTCAATCAGGCAGCTGGGACTCTTCCCACGATTCTATTAAGTTCTTCCAAAAGGACACTCTCTGGGAACTTCCATTCTGAGGTTTTTAGGAGGAGGCTTACTCACTAAATTTCAGCGTCTTTAAGTAATTTAAAGCGAAAAGCCTATATGTGATGAGATTCGTATGTATTCTTTAAACCTAAATGGCCCACCATTCTCTCAATTATTTATTTCTAACCTCTCAGAATACTAACACAAGGACAAGAAAATAGTACTGCCTTTATGTATAAAGTCAAGCAGAAACAGCATGGGAGCATTTCTTACCGCCTCCATTAGACTGTGAGCTCCTCCAGGACAAGGTTTATGTTTCTTTTAGACCAGGTACTTTAAGAATGTTTTTAGAACAAATAAATGAATGAATAATAGTAATATTATTAATAAAAAGTTATTAGATGGCTCCAAGACATACAGACTGAGACAGTAATTATTATACTGAGAATTTTAAGTTTGGCTTTTCTTGTCATTGCAGCTGTCCCTGCTTCCCAACTGGCCCCCACTAATATTAATTAGAAAAATTTTCAAATATACAGAAAACTTGAAAGAATTTAACAGTGAACAGTCATACACCCACAACCTAAATGCTACAATTTATATTTTGATATATTTATCATACACATATTCACCAATTTCTTTTTTAATGCACTTCAAACTAAGTTGTAGACAATTTTATTATCATGCATATCATTGACAGTTTAGATGAGTTCTGACAAACACATATACTGGTATCATCCAAACTCCTATTAAGATAGAATATTTCAATCATCCAGTCCCCAACCCTCAGAGGCAAGCACTGTTGTGAGTTTTTTTCCCACCAAGGTTAGTTTTGCTTGATCCATTAAAAATGTAGCCACAAAAAAAATGAAATACTTTGGTATCTTCCTAACCAGGAAGTGAAAGAACTTCACAATGAAAACTATAAAACACTGCTCAAAGTGATCCAAGAAGAAACAAACAAATGGAAAAATATTCCATGCTCATGGATAGGA